>CAJVCO010000295.1:0-28796 GCA_910595825.1 Philhelius pedissequus
CGTTTTCCGGCTAAGCTATGCGTCCTAGACCCATCAAACTTTACACTTTTTCTGTCCCTTAAAATTCGATTTGCGGCTAAACTACTTGCCCCAGCGACTTAAAAATTATATATTCGTGATCTTGGAACTGCCACCTTTTAATCCATGTAACGAATGACACGAAAAACTAATTTTAAAAAAATTGGACATTTTTATCTTTAAACGCGTTTTCCGGCTAAACTATGCGTCCTAGACCCATCAAACTTTACACTTTTTCTGTCCCTTAAAATTCGATTTGCGGCTAAACTACTTGCCCTAGCGACTTAAAAATTATATATTCGTGATCTTGGAACTGCCACCTTTTAATCCATGTAACGAATGACACGAAAAACTAATTTTAAAAAATTTGGACATTTTTATCTTTAAACGCGTTTTCCGGCTAAACTATGCGTCCTAGACCCATCAAACTTTACACTTTTTCTGTCCCTTAAAATTCGATTTGCGGCTAAACTACTTGCCCCAGCGACTTAAAAATTATATATTCGTGATCTTGGAACTGCCACCTTTTAATCCATGTAACAAATGACACGAAAAACTAATTTTAAAAAAATTGGACATTTTTATCTTTAAACGCGTTTTCCGGCTAAACTATGCGTCCTAGACCCATCAAACTTTACACTTTTTCTGTCCCTTAAAATTCGATTTGCGGCTAAACTACTTGCCCCAGCGACTTAAAAATTATATATTCGTGATCTTGGAACTGCCACCTTTTAATCCATGTAACGAATGACACGAAAAACTAATTTTAAAAAATTTGGACATTTTTATCTTTAAACGCGTTTTCCGGCTAAACTATGCGTCCTAGACCCATCAAACTTTACACTTTTTCTGTCCCTTAAAATTCGATTTGCGGCTAAACTACTTGCCCAGCGACTTAAAAATTATATATTCGTGATCTTGGAACTACCACCTTTTAATCCATGTAACGAATGACACGAAAAACTAATTTTTAAAAAATTGGACATTTTTATCTTTAAACGCGTTTTCCGGCTAAACTATGCGTCCTAGACCCATCAAACTTTACACTTTTTCTGTCCCTTAAAATTCGATTTGCGGCTAAACTACTTGCCCCAGCGACTTAAAAATTATATATTCGTGATCTTGGAACTGCCACCTTTTAATCCATGTAACGAATGACACGAAAAACTAATTTTAAAAAACATTGGACATTTTTATCTTTAAACGCGTTTTCCGGCTAAACTATGCGTCCTAGACCCATCAAACTTTACACTTTTTCTGTCCCTTAAAATTCGATTTGCGGCTAAACTACTTGCCCCAGCGACTTAAAAATTATATATTCGTGATCTTGGAACTGCCACCTTTTAATCCATGTAACGAATGACACGAAAAACTAATTTTAAAAAAAATTGGACATTTTTATCTTTAAACGCGTTTTCCGGCTAAACTATGCGTCCTAGACCCATCAAACTTTACACTTTTTCTGTCCCTTAAAATTCGATTTGCGGCTAAACTACTTGCCCCAGCGACTTAAAAATTATATATTCGTGATCTTGGAACTGCCACCTTTTAATCCATGTAACGAATGACACGAAAAACTAATTTTAAAAAATTTGGACATTTTTATCTTTAAACGCGTTTTCCGGCTAAACTATGCGTCCTAGACCCATCAAACTTTACACTTTTTCTGTCCCTTAAAATTCGATTTGCGGCTAAACTACTTGCCCCAGCGACTTAAAAATTATATATTCGTGATCTTGGAACTGCCACCTTTTAATCCATGTAACGAATGACACGAAAAACTAATTTTAAAAAAATTGGACATTTTTATCTTTAAACGCGTTTTCCGGCTAAACTATGCGTCCTAGACCCATCAAACTTTACACTTTTTCTGTCCCTTAAAATTCGATTTGCGGCTAAACTACTTGCCCCAGCGACTTAAAAATTATATATTCGTGATCTTGGAACTGGCACCTTTTAATCCATGTAACGAATGACACGAAAAACTAATTTTAAAAAATTTGGACATTTTTATCTTTAAACGCGTTTTCCGGCTAAACTATGCGTCCTAGACCCATCAAACTCTACACTTTTTCTGTCCCTTAAAATTCGATTTGCGGCTAAACTACTTGCCTTATATATTCGTGATCTTGGAACTGCCACCTTTTAATCCATGTAACGAATGACACGAAAAACTAATTTAAAAAAAATTGGACATTTTTTATCTTTAAACGCGTTTTCCGGCTAAACTATGCGTCCTAGACCCATCAAACTTTACACTTTTTCTGTCCCTTAAAATTCGATTTGCGGCTAAACTACTTGCCCCAGCGACTTAAAAATTATATATTCGTGATCTTGGAACTGCCACCTTTTAATCCATGTAACGAATGACACGAAAAACTAATTTTAAAAAATTTGGACATTTTTATCTTTAAACGCGTTTTCCGGCTAAACTATGCGTCCTAGACCCATCAAACTTTACACTTTTTCTGTCCCTTAAAATTCGATTTGCGGCTAAACTACTTGCCCTAGCGACTTAAAAATTATATATTCGTGATCTTGGAACTGCCACCTTTTAATCCATGTAACGAATGACACGAAAAACTAATTTTAAAAAAATTGGACATTTTTATCTTTAAACGCGTTTTCCGGCTAAACTATGCGTCCTAGACCCATCAAACTTTACACTTTTTCTGTCCCTTAAAATTCGATTTGCGGCTAAACTACTTGCCCCAGCGACTTAAAAATTATATATTCGTGATCTTGGAACTGCCACCTTTTAATCCATGTGACGAATGACACGAAAAACTAATTTTAAAAAATTTGGACATTTTTATCTTTAAACGCGTTTTCCGGCTAAACTATGCGTCCTAGACCCATCAAACTTTACACTTTTTCTGTCCCCTTAAAATTCGATTTGCGGCTAAACTACTTGCCCCAGCGACTTAAAAATTATATATTCGTGATCTTGGAACTGCCACCTTTTAATCCATGTAACGAATGACACGAAAAACTAATTTTAAAAAATTTGGACATTTTTATCTTTAAACGCGTTTTCCGGCTAAACTATGCGTCCTAGACCCATCAAACTTTACACTTTTTCTGTCCCCTTAAAATTCGATTTGCGGCTAAACTACTTGCCCCAGCGACTTAAAAATTATATATTCGTGATCTTGGAACGGGCCACCTTTTAATCCATGTAACGAATGACCACGAAAAACTAATTTTAAAAAAATTGGACATTTTTATCTTTAAACGCGTTTTCCGGCTAAACTATGCGTCCTAGACCCATTCAAACTTTACACTTTTTCTGTCCCTTAAAATTCGATTTGCGGCTAAACTACTTGCCCCAGCGACTTAAAAATTATATATTCGTGATCTTGGAACTGCCACCTTTTAATCCATGTAACGAATGACACGAAAAACTAATTTTAAAAAAAATTGGACATTTTTATCTTTAAAACGCGTTTTCCCGGCTAAACTATGCGTCCTAGAACCCATCAAACTTTACACTTTTTCTGTCCCTTAAAATTCGATTTGCGGCTAAACTACTTGCCCCAGCGACTTAAAAATTATATATTCGTGATCTTGGAACTGCCACCTTTAATCCATGTAACAAATGACACGAAAAACTAATTTTAAAAAAATTGGACATTTTTATCTTTAAACGCGTTTTCCGGCTAAACTATGCGTCCTAGACCCATCAAACTTTACACTTTTTCTGTCCCTTAAAATTCGATTTGCGGCTAAACTACTTGCCCAGCGACTTAAAAATTATATATTCGTGATCTTGGAACTACCAACCTTTTATCCATGTAACGAATGACACGAAAAACAAATTTTTAAAAAATTGGACATTTTTATCTTTAAAACGCGTTTTCCGGCTAAACTATGCGTCCTAGACCCATCAAACTTTACACTTTTTCTGTCCCTTAAAATTCGATTTGCGGCTAAACTACTTGCCCCAGCGACTTAAAAATTATATATTCGTGATCTTGGAACTGCCCACATTTTAATCCATGTAACGAATGACACGAAAAACTAATTTTAAAAAATTGGACATTTTTATCTTTAAACGCGTTTTTCCGGCTAAACTATGCGTCCCTAGACCCATCAAACTTTACACTTTTTCTGTCCCTTAAAATTCGATTTGCGGCTAAACTACTTGCCCCAGCGACTTAAAAAATTATATATTCGTGATCTTGGAACTGCCAACCTTTTAATCCATGTATCGAATGACACGAAAAACTAATTTTAAAAAATTTGGACATTTTTATCTTTAAACGCGTTTTCCCGGCTAAACTATGCGTCCTAGACCCATCAAACTTTACACTTTTTCTGTCCCTTAAAATTCGATTTGCGCTAAACTACTTGCCCCAGTGACTTAAAAATTATATATTCGTGATCTTGGAACTGCCACCTTTTAATCCATGTAACGAATGACACGAAAAACTAATTTTAAAAAAATTGGACATTTTTATCTTTAAAACGCGTTTTCCGGCTAAACTATGCGTCCTAGACCCATCAAACTTTACACTTTTTCTGTCCCTTAAAATTCGATTTGCGGCTAAACTACTTGCCCCAGCGACTTAAAAATTATATATTCGTGATCTTGGAACTGCCACCTTTTAATCCATGTAACGAATGACCACGAAAAACTAATTTTAAAAAAATTGGACATTTTTATCTTTAAACGCGTTTTCCGGCTAAACTATGCGTCCTAGACCCATCAAAACTTTACACTTTTTTCTGTCCCTTAAAATTCGATTTGCGGCTAAACTACTTGCCCCAGCGACTTAAAAATTATATATTCGTGATCTTGGAACTGCCACCTTTTAATCCATGTAACGAATGACACGAAAAACTAATTTTAAAAAATTTGGACATTTTTATCTTTAAACGCGTTTTCCGGCTAAACTATGCGTCCTAGACCCATCAAACTTTACACTTTTTCTGTCCCTTAAAATTCGATTTGCGGCTAAACTACTTGCCCCAGCGACTTAAAAATTATATATTCGTGATCTTGGAACTGCCACCTTTTAATCCATGTAACAAATGACACGAAAAACTAATTTTAAAAAAATTGGACATTTTTTATCTTTAAACGCGTTTTCCGGCTAAACTATGCGTCCTAGACCCATCAAACTTTACACTTTTTCTGTCCCTTAAAATTCGATTTGCGGCTAAACTACTTGCCCCAGCGACTTAAAAATTATATATTCGTGATCTTGGAACTGCCACCTTTTAATCCATGTAACGAATGACACGAAAAACTAATTTTAAAAAAATTGGACATTTTTATCTTTAAACGCGTTTTCCGGCTAAACTATGCGTCCTAGACCCATCAAACTTTACACTTTTTCTGTCCCTTAAAATTCGATTTGCGCTAAACTACTTGCCCTAGCGACTTAAAAATTATATATTCGTGATCTTGGAACTGCCACCTTTTAATCCATGTAAACGAATGACACGAAAAACTAATTTTAAAAAAATTGGACATTTTTATCTTTAAACGCGTTTTCCGGCTAAACTATGCGTCCTAGACCCATCAAACTTTACACTTTTTCTGTCCCTTAAAATTCGATTTGCGGCTAAACTACTTGCCCCAGCGACTTAAAATTATATATTCGTGATCTTGGAACTGCCACCTTTTAATCCATGTAACGAATGACACGAAAAACTAATTTTAAAAAAATTTGACATTTTTATCTTTAAACGCGTTTTCCGGCTAAACTATGCGTCCTAGACCCATCAAACTTTACACTTTTTCTGTCCCTTAAAATTCGATTTGCGGCTAAACTACTTGCCCCAGCGACTTAAAAATTATATATTCGTGATCTTGGAACTGCCACCTTTTAATCCATGTAACGAATGACACGAAAAACTAATTTTAAAAAATTTGGACATTTTTATCTTTAAACGCGTTTTCCGGCTAAACTATGCGTCCTAGACCCATCAAACTTTACACTTTTTCTGTCCCTTAAAATTCGATTTGCGGCTAAACTACTTGCCCCAGCGACTTAAAAATTATATATTCGTGATCTTGGAACTGCCACCTTTTAATCCATGTAACGAATGACACGAAAAACTAATTTTAAAAAAATTTGACATTTTTATCTTTAAACGCGTTTTCCGGCTAAACTATGCGTCCTAGACCCATCAAACTTTACACTTTTTCTGTCCCTTAAAATTCGATTTGCGGCTAAACTACTTGCCCCAGCGACTTAAAAATTATATATTCGTGATCTTGGAACTGCCACCTTTTAATCCATGTAACGAATGACACGAAAAACTAATTTTAAAAAAATTGGACATTTTTATCTTTAAACGCGTTTTCCGGCTAAACTATGCGTCCTAGACCCATCAAACTTTACACTTTTTCTGTCCCTTAAAATTCGATTTGCGGCTAAACTACTTGCCCCAGCGACTTAAAAATTATATATTCGTGATCTTGGAACTGCCACCTTTTAATCCATGTAACGAATGACACGAAAAACTAATTTTAAAAAAATTGGACATTTTTATCTTTAAACGCGTTTTCCGGCTAAACTATGCGTCCTAGACCCATCAAACTTTACACTTTTTCTGTCCCTTAAAATTCGATTTGCGGCTAAACTACTTGCCCCAGCGACTTAAAAATTATATATTCGTGATCTTGGAACTGCCACCTTTTAATCCATGTAACGAATGACACGAAAAACTAATTTTAAAAAAATTGGACATTTTTATCTTTAAACGCGTTTTCCGGCTAAACTATGCGTCCTAGACCCATCAAACTTTACACTTTTTCTGTCCCTTAAAATTCGATTTGCGGCTAAACTACTTGCCCCAGCGACTTAAAAATTATATATTCGTGATCTTGGAACTGCCACCTTTTAATCCATGTAACGAATGACACGAAAAACTAATTTTAAAAAATTTGGACATTTTTATCTTTAAACGCGTTTTCCGGCTAAACTATGCGTCCTAGACCCATCAAACTTTACACTTTTTCTGTCCCTTAAAATTCGATTTGCGGCTAAACTACTTGCCCCAGCGACTTAAAAATTATATATTCGTGATCTTGGAACTGCCACCTTTTAATCCATGTAACGAATGACACGAAAAACTAATTTTAAAAAAATTGGACATTTTTATCTTTAAACGCGTTTTCCGGCTAAACTATGCGTCCTAGACCCATCAAACTTTACACTTTTTCTGTCCCTTAAAATTCGATTTGCGGCTAAACTACTTGCCCCAGCGACTTAAAAATTATATATTCGTGATCTTGGAACTGCCACCTTTTAATCCATGTAACGAATGACACGAAAAACTAATTTTAAAAAATTTGGACATTTTTATCTTTAAACGCGTTTTCCGGCTAAACTATGCGTCCTAGACCCATCAAACTTTACACTTTTTCTGTCCCTTAAAATTCGATTTGCGGCTAAACTACTTGCCCCAGCGACTTAAAAATTATATATTCGTGATCTTGGAACTGCCACCTTTTAATCCATGTAACAAATGACACGAAAAACTAATTTTAAAAAAATTGGACATTTTTATCTTTAAACGCGTTTTCCGGCTAAACTATGCGTCCTAGACCCATCAAACTTTACACTTTTTCTGTCCCTTAAAATTCGATTTGCGGCTAAACTACTTGCCCCAGCGACTTAAAAATTATATATTCGTGATCTTGGAACTGCCACCTTTTAATCCATGTAACGAATGACACGAAAAACTAATTTTAAAAAAATTGGACATTTTTATCTTTAAACGCGTTTTCCGGCTAAACTATGCGTCCTAGACCCATCAAACTTTACACTTTTTCTGTCCCTTAAAATTCGATTTGCGGCTAAACTACTTGCCCTAGCGACTTAAAAATTATATATTCGTGATCTTGGAACTGCCACCTTTTAATCCATGTAACGAATGACACGAAAAACTAATTTTAAAAAAATTGGACATTTTTATCTTTAAACGCGTTTTCCGGCTAAACTATGCGTCCTAGACCCATCAAACTTTACACTTTTTCTGTCCCTTAAAATTCGATTTGCGGCTAAACTACTTGCCCTAGCGACTTAAAAATTATATATTCGTGATCTTGGAACTGCCACCTTTTAATCCATGTAACGAATGACACGAAAAACTAATTTTAAAAAAATTGGACATTTTTATCTTTAAACGCGTTTTCCGGCTAAACTATGCGTCCTAGACCCATCAAACTTTACACTTTTTCTGTCCCTTAAAATTCGATTTGCGGCTAAACTACTTGCCCTAGCGACTTAAAAATTATATATTCGTGATCTTGGAACTGCCACCTTTTAATCCATGTAACGAATGACACGAAAAACTAATTTTAAAAAAATTGGACATTTTTATCTTTAAACGCGTTTTCCGGCTAAACTATGCGTCCTAGACCCATCAAACTTTACACTTTTTCTGTCCCTTAAAATTCGATTTGCGGCTAAACTACTTGCCCCAGCGACTTAAAAATTATATATTCGTGATCTTGGAACTGCCACCTTTTAATCCATGTAACGAATGACACGAAAAACTAATTTTAAAAAAAATTGGACATTTTTATCTTTAAACGCGTTTTCCGGCTAAACTATGCGTCCTAGACCCATCAAACTTTACACTTTTTCTGTCCCTTAAAATTCGATTTGCGGCTAAACTACTTGCCCCAGCGACTTAAAAATTATATATTCGTGATCTTGGAACTGCCACCTTTTAATCCATGTAACGAATGACACGAAAAACTAATTTTAAAAAATTTGGACATTTTTATCTTTAAACGCGTTTTCCGGCTAAACTATGCGTCCTAGACCCATCAAACTTTACACTTTTTCTGTCCCTTAAAATTCGATTTGCGGCTAAACTACTTGCCCCAGCGACTTAAAAATTATATATTCGTGATCTTGGAACTGCCACCTTTTAATCCATGTAACAAATGACACGAAAAACTAATTTTAAAAAAATTGGACATTTTTATCTTTAAACGCGTTTTCCGGCTAAACTATGCGTCCTAGACCCATCAAACTTTACACTTTTTCTGTCCCTTAAAATTCGATTTGCGGCTAAACTACTTGCCCCAGCGACTTAAAAATTATATATTCGTGATCTTGGAACTGCCACCTTTTAATCCATGTAACGAATGACACGAAAAACTAATTTTAAAAAAATTGGACATTTTTATCTTTAAACGCGTTTTCCGGCTAAACTATGCGTCCTAGACCCATCAAACTTTACACTTTTTCTGTCCCTTAAAATTCGATTTGCGGCTAAACTACTTGCCCTAGCGACTTAAAAATTATATATTCGTGATCTTGGAACTGCCACCTTTTAATCCATGTAACGAATGACACGAAAAACTAATTTAAAAAAAATTGGACATTTTTATCTTTAAACGCGTTTTCCGGCTAAACTATGCGTCCTAGACCCATCAAACTTTACACTTTTTCTGTCCCTTAAAATTCGATTTGCGGCTAAACTACTTGCCCCAGCGACTTAAAAATTATATATTCGTGATCTTGGAACTGCCACCTTTTAATCCATGTAACGAATGACACGAAAAACTAATTTTAAAAAATTTGGACATTTTTATCTTTAAACGCGTTTTCCGGCTAAACTATGCGTCCTAGACCCATCAAACTTTACACTTTTTCTGTCCCTTAAAATTCGATTTGCGGCTAAACTACTTGCCCCAGCGACTTAAAAATTATATATTCGTGATCTTGGAACTGCCACCTTTTAATCCATGTAACGAATGACACGAAAAACTAATTTTAAAAAAATTGGACATTTTTATCTTTAAACGCGTTTTCCGGCTAAACTATGCGTCCTAGACCCATCAAACTTTACACTTTTTCTGTCCCTTAAAATTCGATTTGCGGCTAAACTACTTGCCCCAGCGACTTAAAAATTATATATTCGTGATCTTGGAACTGCCACCTTTTAATCCATGTAACGAATGACACGAAAAACTAATTTTAAAAAAATTGGACATTTTTATCTTTAAACGCGTTTTCCGGCTAAACTATGCGTCCTAGACCCATCAAACTTTACACTTTTTCTGTCCCTTAAAATTCGATTTGCGGCTAAACTACTTGCCCCAGCGACTTAAAAATTATATATTCGTGATCTTGGAACTGCCACCTTTTAATCCATGTAACGAATGACACGAAAAACTAATTTTAAAAAAATTGGACATTTTTATCTTTAAACGCGTTTTCCGGCTAAACTATGCGTCCTAGACCCATCAAACTTTACACTTTTTCTGTCCCTTAAAATTCGATTTGCGGCTAAACTACTTGCCCCAGCGACTTAGAAATTATATATTCGTGATCTTGGAACTGCCACCTTTTAATCCATGTAACGAATGACACGAAAAACTAATTTTAAAAAAAATTGGACATTTTTATCTTTAAACGCGTTTTCCGGCTAAACTATGCGTCCTAGACCCATCAAACTTTACACTTTTTCTGTCCCTTAAAATTCGATTTGCGGCTAAACTACTTGCCCCAGCGACTTAAAAATTATATATTCGTGATCTTGGAACTGCCACCTTTTAATCCATGTAACGAATGACACGAAAAACTAATTTTAAAAAATTTGGACATTTTTATCTTTAAACGCGTTTTCCGGCTAAACTATGCGTCCTAGACCCATCAAACTTTACACTTTTTCTGTCCCTTAAAATTCGATTTGCGGCTAAACTACTTGCCCCAGCGACTTAAAAATTATATATTCGTGATCTTGGAACTGCCACCTTTTAATCCATGTAACGAATGACACGAAAAACTAATTTTTAAAAATTTGGACATTTTTATCTTTAAACGCGTTTTCCGGCTAAACTATGCGTCCTAGACCCATCAAACTTTACACTTTTTCTGTCCCTTAAAATTCGATTTGCGGCTAAACTACTTGCCCCAGCGACTTAAAAATTATATATTCGTGATCTTGGAACTGCCACCTTTTAATCCATGTAACAAATGACACGAAAAACTAATTTTAAAAAAATTGGACATTTTTATCTTTAAACGCGTTTTGCGGCTAAACTATGCGTCCTAGACCCATCAAACTTTACACTTTTTCTGTCCCTTAAAATTCGATTTGCGGCTAAACTACTTGCCCCAGCGACTTAAAAATTATATATTCGTGATCTTGGAACTGCCACCTTTTAATCCATGTAACGAATGACACGAAAAACTAATTTTAAAAAAATTGGACATTTTTATCTTTAAACGCGTTTTCCGGCTAAACTATGCGTCCTAGACCCATCAAACTTTACACTTTTTCTGTCCCTTAAAATTCGATTTGCGGCTAAACTACTTGCCCCAGCGACTTAAAAATTATATATTCGTGATCTTGGAACTGCCACCTTTTAATCCATGTAACGAATGACACGAAAAACTAATTTTAAAAAAATTGGACATTTTTATCTTTAAACGCGTTTTCCTGCTAAACTATGCGTCCTAGACCCATCAAACTTTACACTTTTTCTGTCCCTTAAAATTCGATTTGCGGCTAAACTACTTGCCCCAGCGACTTAAAAATTATATATTCGTGATCTTGGAACTGCCACCTTTTAATCCATGTAACGAATGACACGAAAAACTAATTTTAAAAAATTTGGACATTTTTATCTTTAAACGCGTTTTCCGGCTAAACTATGCGTCCTAGACCCATCAAACTTTACACTTTTTCTGTCCCTTAAAATTCGATTTGCGGCTAAACTACTTGCCCCAGCGACTTAAAAATTATATATTCGTGATCTTGGAACTGCCACCTTTTAATCCATGTAACAAATGACACGAAAAACTAATTTTAAAAAAATTGGACATTTTTATCTTTAAACGCGTTTTCCGGCTAAACTATGCGTCCTAGACCCATCAAACTTTACACTTTTTCTGTCCCTTAAAATTCGATTTGCGGCTAAACTACTTGCCCCAGCGACTTAAAAATTATATATTCGTGATCTTGGAACTGCCACCTTTTAATCCATGTAACGAATGACACGAAAAACTAATTTTAAAAAAATTGGACATTTTTATCTTTAAACGCGTTTTCCGGCTAAACTATGCGTCCTAGACCCATCAAACTTTACACTTTTTCTGTCCCTTAAAATTCGATTTGCGGCTAAACTACTTGCCCTAGCGACTTAAAAATTATATATTCGTGATCTTGGAACTGCCACCTTTTAATCCATGTAACGAATGACACGAAAAACTAATTTTAAAAAAATTGGACATTTTTATCTTTAAACGCGTTTTCCGGCTACACTATGCGTCCTAGACCCATCAAACTTTACACTTTTTCTGTCCCTTAAAATTCGATTTGCGGCTAAACTACTTGCCCCAGCGACTTAAAAATTATATATTCGTGATCTTGGAACTGCCACCTTTTAATCCATGTAACGAATGACACGAAAAACTAATTTTAAAAAATTTGGACATTTTTATCTTTAAACGCGTTTTCCGGGTAAACTATGCGTCCTAGACCCATCAAACTTTACACTTTTTCTGTCCCTTAAAATTCGATTTGCGGCTAAACTACTTGCCCCAGCGACTTAAAAATTATATATTCGTGATCTTGGAACTGCCACCTTTTAATCCATGTAACGAATGACACGAAAAACTAATTTTAAAAAAATTGGACATTTTTATCTTTAAACGCGTTTTCCGGCTAAACTATGCGTCCTAGACCCATCAAACTTTACACTTTTTCTGTCCCTTAAAATTCGATTTGCGGCTAAACTACTTGCCCCAGCGACTTAAAAATTATATATTCGTGATCTTGGAACTGCCACCTTTTAATCCATGTAACGAATGACACGAAAAACTAATTTTAAAAAAATTGGACATTTTTATCTTTAAACGCGTTTTCCGGCTAAACTATGCGTCCTAGACCCATCAAACTTTACACTTTTTCTGTCCCTTAAAATTCGATTTGCGGCTAAACTACTTGCCCCAGCGACTTAAAAATTATATATTCGTGATCTTGGAACTGCCACCTTTTAATCCATGTAACGAATGACACGAAAAACTAATTTTAAAAAAATTGGACATTTTTATCTTTAAACGCGTTTTCCGGCTAAACTATGCGTCCTAGACCCATCAAACTTTACACTTTTTCTGTCCCTTAAAATTCGATTTGCGGCTAAACTACTTGCCCCAGCGACTTAAAAATTATATATTCGTGATCTTGGAACTGCCACCTTTTAATCCATGTAACGAATGACACGAAAAACTAATTTTAAAAAATTTGGACATTTTTATCTTTAAACGCGTTTTCCGGCTAAACTATGCGTCCTAGACCCATCAAACTTTACACTTTTTCTGTCCCTTAAAATTCGATTTGCGGCTAAACTACTTGCCCCAGCGACTTAAAAATTATATATTCGTGATCTTGGAACTGCCACCTTTTAATCCATGTAACAAATGACACGAAAAACTAATTTTAAAAAAATTGGACATTTTTATCTTTAAACGCGTTTTCCGGCTAAACTATGCGTCCTAGACCCATCAAACTTTACACTTTTTCTGTCCCTTAAAATTCGATTTGCGGCTAAACTACTTGCCCCAGCGACTTAAAAATTATATATTCGTGATCTTGGAACTGCCACCTTTTAATCCATGTAACGAATGACACGAAAAACTAATTTTAAAAAAATTGGACATTTTTATCTTTAAACGCGTTTTCCGGCTAAACTATGCGTCCTAGACCCATCAAACTTTACACTTTTTCTGTCCCTTAAAATTCGATTTGCGGCTAAACTACTTGCCCTAGCGACTTAAAAATTATATATTCGTGATCTTGGAACTGCCACCTTTTAATCCATGTAACGAATGACACGAAAAACTAATTTTAAAAAATTTGGACATTTTTATCTTTAAACGCGTTTTCCGGCTAAACTATGCGTCCTAGACCCATCAAACCTTACACTTTTTCTGTCCCTTAAAATTCGATTTGCGGCTAAACTACTTGCCCCAGCGACTTAAAAATTATATATTCGTGATCTTGGAACTGCCACCTTTTAATCCATGTAACAAATGACACGAAAAACTAATTTTAAAAAAATTGGACATTTTTATCTTTAAACGCGTTTTCCGGCTAAACTATGCGTCCTAGACCCATCAAACTTTACACTTTTTCTGTCCCTTAAAATTCGATTTGCGGCTAAACTACTTGCCCCAGCGACTTAAAAATTATATATTCGTGATCTTGGAACTGCCACCTTTTAATCCATGTAACGAATGACACGAAAAACTAATTTTAAAAAATTTGGACATTTTTATCTTTAAACGCGTTTTCCGGCTAAACTATGCGTCCTAGACCCCTCAAACTTTACACTTTTTCTGTCCCTTAAAATTCGATTTGCGGCTAAACTACTTGCCCAGCGACTTAAAAATTATATATTCGTGATCTTGGAACTACCACCTTTTAATCCATGTAACGAATGACACGAAAAACTAATTTTTAAAAAATTGGACATTTTTATCTTTAAACGCGTTTTCCGGCTAAACTATGCGTCCTAGACCCATCAAACTTTACACTTTTTCTGTCCCTTAAAATTCGATTTGCGGCTAAACTACTTGCCCCAGCGACTTAAAAATTATATATTCGTGATCTTGGAACTGCCACCTTTTAATCCATGTAACGAATGACACGAAAAACTAATTTTAAAAAAAATTGGACATTTTTATCTTTAAACGCGTTTTCCGGCTAAACTATGCGTCCTAGACCCATCAAACTTTACACTTTTTCTGTCCCTTAAAATTCGATTTGCGGCTAAACTACTTGCCCCAGCGACTTAAAAATTATATATTCGTGATCTTGGAACTGCCACCTTTTAATCCATGTAACGAATGACACGAAAAACTAATTTTAAAAAATTTGGACATTTTTATCTTTAAACGCGTTTTCCGGCTAAACTATGCGTCCTAGACCCATCAAACTTTACACTTTTTCTGTCCCTTAAAATTCGATTTGCGGCTAAACTACTTGCCCAGCGACTTAAAAATTATATATTCGTGATCTTGGAACTACCACCTTTTAATCCATGTAACGAATGACACGAAAAACTAATTTTTAAAAAATTGGACATTTTTATCTTTAAACGCGTTTTCCGGCTAAACTATGCGTCCTAGACCCATCAAACTTTACACTTTTTCTGTCCCTTAAAATTCGATTTGCGGCTAAACTACTTGCCCCAGCGACTTAAAAATTATATATTCGTGATCTTGGAACTGCCACATTTTAATCCATGTAACGAATGACACGAAAAACTAATTTTAAAAAAATTGGACATTTTTATCTTTAAACGCGTTTTCCGGCTAAACTATGCGTCCTAGACCCATCAAACTTTACACTTTTTCTGTCCCTTAAAATTCGATTTGCGGCTAAACTACTTGCCCCAGCGACTTAAAAATTATATATTCGTGATCTTGGAACTGCCACCTTTTAATCCATGTAACGAATGACACGAAAAACTAATTTTAAAAAATTTGGACATTTTTATCTTTAAACGCGTTTTCCGGCTAAACTATGCGTCCTAGACCCATCAAACTTTACACTTTTTCTGTCCCTTAAAATTCGATTTGCGGCTAAACTACTTGCCCCAGCGACTTAAAAATTATATATTCGTGATCTTGGAACTGCCACCTTTTAATCCATGTAACGAATGACACGAAAAACTAATTTTAAAAAAATTGGACATTTTTATCTTTAAACGCGTTTTCCGGCTAAACTATGCGTCCTAGACCCATCAAACTTTACACTTTTTCTGTCCCTTAAAATTCGATTTGCGGCTAAACTACTTGGCCCAGCGACTTAAAAATTATATATTCGTGATCTTGGAACTGGCACCTTTTAATCCATGTAACGAATGACACGAAAAACTAATTTTAAAAAATTTGGACATTTTTATCTTTAAACGCGTTTTCCGGCTAAACTATGCGTCCTAGACCCATCAAACTCTACACTTTTTCTGTCCCTTAAAATTCGATTTGCGGCTAAACTACTTGCCCCAGCGACTTAAAAATTATATATTCGTGATCTTGGAACTGCCACCTTTTAATCCATGTAACGAATGACACGAAAAACTAATTTTAAAAAAAATTGGACATTTTTATCTTTAAACGCGTTTTCCGGCTAAACTATGCGTCCTAGACCCATCAAACTTTACACTTTTTCTGTCCCTTAAAATTCGATTTGCGGCTAAACTACTTGCCCCAGCGACTTAAAAATTATATATTCGTGATCTTGGAACTGCCACCTTTTAATCCATGTAACGAATGACACGAAAAACTAATTTTAAAAAATTTGGACATTTTTATCTTTAAACGCGTTTTCCGGCTAAACTATGCGTCCTAGACCCATCAAACTTTACACTTTTTCTGTCCCTTAAAATTCGATTTGCGGCTAAACTACTTGCCCTAGCGACTTAAAAATTATATATTCGTGATCTTGGAACTGCCACCTTTTAATCCATGTAACGAATGACACGAAAAACTAATTTTAAAAAAATTGGACATTTTTATCTTTAAACGCGTTTTCCGGCTAAACTATGCGTCCTAGACCCATCAAACTTTACACTTTTTCTGTCCCTTAAAATTCGATTTGCGGCTAAACTACTTGCCCCAGCGACTTAAAAATTATATATTCGTGATCTTGGAACTGCCACCTTTTAATCCATGTAACGAATGACACGAAAAACTAATTTTAAAAAAAATTGGACATTTTTATCTTTAAACGCGTTTTCCGGCTAAACTATGCGTCCTAGACCCATCAAACTTTACACTTTGTCTGTCCCTTAAAATTCGATTTGCGGCTAAACTACTTGCCCCAGCGATTTAAAAATTATATATTCGTGATCTTGGAACTGCCACCTTTTAATCCATGTAACGAATGACACGAAAAACTAATTTTAAAAAAATTGGACATTTTTATCTTTAAACGCGTTTTCCGGCTAAACTATGCGTCCTAGACCCATCAAACTTTACACTTTTTCTGTCCCTTAAAATTCGATTTGCGGCTAAACTACTTGCCCCAGCGACTTAAAAATTATATATTCGTGATCTTGGAACTGCCACCTTTTAATCCATGTAACGAATGACACGAAAAACTAATTTTAAAAAAATTGGACATTTTTATCTTTAAACGCGTTTTCCGGCTAAACTATGCGTCCTAGACCCATCAAACTTTACACTTTTTCTGTCCCTTAAGATTCGATTTGCGGCTAAACTACTAGCCCCAGCGACTTAAAAATTATATATTCGTGATCTTGGAACTGCCACCTTTTAATCCATGTAACGAATGACACGAAAAACTAATTTTAAAAAAATTGGACATTTTTATCCTTAAACGCGTTTTCCGGCTAAACTATGCGTCCTAGACCCATCAAACTTTACACTTTTTCTGTCCCTTAAAATTCGATTTGCGGCTAAACTACTTGCCCCAGCGACTTAAAAATTATATATTCGTGATCTTGGAACTGCCACCTTTTAATCCATGTAACGAATGCCACGAAAAACTAATTTTAAAAAAATTGGACATTTTTATCTTTAAACGCGTTTTCCGGCTAAACTATGCGTCCTAGACCCATCAAACTTTACACTTTTTCTGTCCCTTAAAATTCGATTTGCGGCTAAACTACTTGCCCTAGCGACTTAAAAATTATATATTCGTGATCTTGGAACTGCCACCTTTTAATCCATGTAACGAATGACACGAAAAACTAATTTTAAAAAATTTGGACATTTTTATCTTTAAACGCGTTTTCCGGCTAAACTATGCGTCCTAGACCCATCAAACTTTACACTTTTTCTGTCCCTTAAAATTCGATTTGCGGCTAAACTACTTGCCCTAGCGACTTAAAAATTATATATTCGTGATCTTGGAACTGCCACATTTTAATCCATGTAACGAATGACACGAAAAACTAATTTTAAAAAAATTGGACATTTTTATCTTTAAACGCGTTTTCCGGCTAAACTATGCGTCCTAGACCCATCAAACTTTACACTTTTTCTGTCCCTTAAAATTCGATTTGCGGCTAAACTACTTGCCCCAGCGACTTAAAAATTATATATTCGTGATCTTGGAACTGCCACCTTTTAATCCATGTAACGAATGACACGAAAAACTAATTTTAAAAAAAATTGGACATTTTTATCTTTAAACGCGTTTTCCGGCTAAACTATGCGTCCTAGACCCATCAAACTTTACACTTTTTCTGTCCCTTAAAATTCGATTTGCGGCTAAACTACTTGCCCCAGCGACTTAAAAATTATATATTCGTGATCTTGGAACTGCCACCTTTTAATCCATGTAACGAATGACACGAAAAACTAATTTTAAAAAATTTGGACATTTTTATCTTTAAACGCGTTTTCCGGCTAAACTATGCGTCCTAGACCCATCAAACTTTACACTTTTTCTGTCCCTTAAAATTCGATTTGCGGCTAAACTACTTGCCCCAGCGACTTAAAAATTATATATTCGTGATCTTGGAACTGCCACCTTTTAATCCATGTAACAAATGACACGAAAAACTAATTTTAAAAAAATTGGACATTTTTATCTTTAAACGCGTTTTCCGGCTAAACTATGCGTCCTAGACCCATCAAACTTTACACTTTTTCTGTCCCTTAAAATTCGATTTGCGGCTAAACTACTTGCCCCAGCGACTTAAAAATTATATATTCGTGATCTTGGAACTGCCACCTTTTAATCCATGTAACGAATGACACGAAAAACTAATTTTAAAAAATTTGGACATTTTTATCTTTAAACGCGTTTTCCGGCTAAACTATGCGTCCTAGACCCATCAAACTTTACACTTTTTCTGTCCCTTAAAATTCGATTTGCGGCTAAACTACTTGCCCCAGCGACTTAAAAATTATATATTCGTGATCTTGGAACTGCCACCTTTTAATCCATGTAACAAATGACACGAAAAACTAATTTTAAAAAAATTGGACATTTTTATCTTTAAACGCGTTTTCCGGCTAAACTATGCGTCATAGACCCATCAAACTTTACACTTTTTCTGTCCCTTAAAATTCGATTTGCGGCTAAACTACTTGCCCCAGCGACTTAAAAATTATATATTCGTGATCTTGGAACTGCCACCTTTTAATCCATGTAACGAATGACACGAAAAACTAATTTTAAAAAAATTGGACATTTTTATCTTTAAACGCGTTTTCCGGCTAAACTATGCGTCCTAGACCCATCAAACTTTACACTTTTTCTGTCCCTTAAAATTCGATTTGCGGCTAAACTACTTGCCCTAGCGACTTAAAAATTATATATTCGTGATCTTGGAACTGCCACCTTTTAATCCATGTAACGAATGACACGAAAAACTAATTTTAAAAAAATTGGACATTTTTATCTTTAAACGCGTTTTCCGGCTAAACTATGCGTCCTAGACCCATCAAACTTTACACTTTTTCTGTCCCTTAAAATTCGATTTGCGGCTAAACTACTTGCCCCAGCGACTTAAAAATTATATATTCGTGATCTTGGAACTGCCACCTTTTAATCCATGTAACGAATGACACGAAAAACTAATTTTAAAAAATTTGGACATTTTTATCTTTAAACGCGTTTTCCGGCTAAACTATGCGTCCTAGACCCATCAAACTTTACACTTTTTCTGTCCCTTAAAATTCGATTTGCGGCTAAACTACTTGCCCCAGCGACTTAAAAATTATATATTCGTGATCTTGGAACTGCCACCTTTTAATCCATGTAACGAATGACACGAAAAACTAATTTTAAAAAATTTGGACATTTTTATCTTTAAACGCGTTTTCCGGCTAAACTATGCGTCCTAGACCCATCAAACTTTACACTTTTTCTGTCCCTTAAAATTCGATTTGCGGCTAAACTACTTGCCCCAGCGACTTAAAAATTATATATTCGTGATCTTGGAACTGCCACCTTTTAATCCATGTAACGAATGACACGAAAAACTAATTTTAAAAAAATTGGACATTTTTATCTTTAAACGCGTTTTCCGGCTAAACTATGCGTCCTAGACCCATCAAACTTTACACTTTTTCTGTCCCTTAAAATTCGATTTGCGGCTAAACTACTTGCCCCAGCGACTTAAAAATTATATATTCGTGATCTTGGAACTGCCACCTTTTAATCCATGTAACGAATGACACGAAAAACTAATTTTAAAAAATTTGGACATTTTTATCTTTAAACGCGTTTTCCGGCTAAACTATGCGTCCTAGACCCATCAAACTTTACACTTTTTCTGTCCCTTAAAATTCGATTTGCGGCTAAACTACTTGCCCCAGCGACTTAAAAATTATATATTCGTGATCTTGGAACTGCCACCTTTTAATCCATGTAACGAATGACACGAAAAACTAATTTTAAAAAATTTGGACATTTTTATCTTTAAACGCGTTTTCCGGCTAAACTATGCGTCCTAGACCCATCAAACTTTACACTTTTTCTGTCCCTTAAAATTCGATTTGCGGCTAAACTACTTGCCCCAGCGACTTAAAAATTATATATTCGTGATCTTGGAACTGCCACCTTTTAATCCATGTAACGAATGACACGAAAAACTAATTTTAAAAAAATTGGACATTTTTATCTTTAAACGCGTTTTCCGGCTAAACTATGCGTCCTAGACCCATCAAACTTTACACTTTTTCTGTCCCTTAAAATTCGATTTGCGGCTAAACTACTTGCCCCAGCGACTTAAAAATTATATATTCGTGATCTTGGAACTGCCACCTTTTAATCCATGTAACGAATGACACGAAAAACTAATTTTAAAAAATTTGGACATTTTTATCTTTAAACGCGTTTTCCGGCTAAACTATGCGTCCTAGACCCATCAAACTTTACACTTTTTCTGTCCCTTAAAATTCGATTTGCGGCTAAACTACTTGCCCCAGCGACTTAAAAATTATATATTCGTGATCTTGGAACTGCCACCTTTTAATCCATGTAACAAATGACACGAAAAACTAATTTTAAAAAAATTGGACATTTTTATCTTTAAACGCGTTTTCCGGCTAAATTATGCGTCCTAGACCCATCAAACTTTACACTTTTTCTGTCCCTTAAAATTCGATTTGCGGCTAAACTACTTGCCCCAGCGACTTAAAAATTATATATTCGTGATCTTGGAACTGCCACCTTTTAATCCATGTAACGAATGACACGAAAAACTAATTTTAAAAAAATTGGACATTTTTATCTTTAAACGCGTTTTCCGGCTAAACTATGCGTCCTAGACCCATCAAACTTTACACTTTATCTGTCCCTTAAAATTCGATTTGCGGCTAAACTACTTGCCCTAGCGACTTAAAAATTATATATTCGTGATCTTGGAACTGCCACCTTTTAATCCATGTAACGAATGACACGAAAAACTAATTTTAAAAAAATTGGACATTTTTATCTTTAAACGCGTTTTCCGGCTAAACTATGCGTCCTAGACCCATCAAACTTTACACTTTTTCTGTCCCTTAAAATTCGATTTGCGGCTAAACTACTTGCCCCAGCGACTTAAAAATTATATATTCGTGATCTTGGAACTGCCACCTTTTAATCCATGTAACGAATGACACGAAAAACTAATTTTAAAAAATTTGGACATTTTTATCTTTAAACGCGTTTTCCGGCTAAACTATGCGTCCTAGACCCATCAAACTTTACACTTTTTCTGTCCCTTAAAATTCGATTTGCGGCTAAACTACTTGCCCCAGCGACTTAAAAATTATATATTCGTGATCTTGGAACTGCCACCTTTTAATCCATGTAACGAATGACACGAAAAACTAATTTTAAAAAAATTGGACATTTTTATCTTTAAACGCGTTTTCCGGCTAAACTATGCGTCCTAGACCCATCAAACTTTACACTTTTTCTGTCCCTTAAAATTCGATTTGCGGCTAAACTACTTGCCCAGCGACTTAAAAATTATATATTCGTGATCTTGGAACTACCACCTTTTAATCCATGTAACGAATGACACGAAAAACTAATTTTTAAAAAATTGGACATTTTTATCTTTAAACGCGTTTTCCGGCTAAACTATGCGTCCTAGACCCATCAAACTTTACACTTTTTCTGTCCCTTAAAATTCGATTTGCGGCTAAACTACTTGCCCCAGCGACTTAAAAATTATATATTCGTGATCTTGGAACTGCCACATTTTAATCCATGTAACGAATGACACGAAAAACTAATTTTAAAAAAATTGGACATTTTTATCTTTAAACGCGTTTTCCGGCTAAACTATGCGTCCTAGACCCATCAAACTTTACACTTTTTCTGTCCCTTAAAATTCGATTTGCGGCTAAACTACTTGCCCCAGCGACTTAAAAATTATATATTCGTGATCTTGGAACTGCCACCTTTTAATCCATGTAACAAATGACACGAAAAACTAATTTTAAAAAAATTGGACATTTTTATCTTTAAACGCGTTTTCCGGCTAAACTATGCGTCCTAGACCCATCAAACTTTACACTTTTTCTGTCCCTTAAAATTCGATTTGCGGCTAAACTACTTGCCCCAGCGACTTAAAAATTATATATTCGTGATCTTGGAACTGCCACCTTTTAATCCATGTAACGAATGACACGAAAAACTAATTTTAAAAAAATTGGACATTTTTATCTTTAAACGCGTTTTCCGGCTAAACTATGCGTCCTAGACCCATCAAACTTTACACTTTTTCTGTCCCTTAAAATTCGATTTGCGGCTAAACTACTTGCCCCAGCGACTTAAAAATTATATATTCGTGATCTTGGAACTGCCACCTTTTAATCCATGTAACGAATGACACGAAAAACTAATTTTAAAAAATTTGGACATTTTTATCTTTAAACGCGTTTTCCGGCTAAACTATGCGTCCTAGACCCATCAAACTTTACACTTTTTCTGTCCCTTAAAATTCGATTTGCGGCTAAACTACTTGCCCTAGCGACTTAAAAATTATATATTCGTGATCTTGGAACTGCCACCTTTTAATCCATGTAACGAATGACACGAAAAACTAATTTTAAAAAAATTGGACATTTTTATCTTTAAACGCGTTTTCCGGCTAAACTATGCGTCCTAGACCCATCAAACTTTACACTTTTTCTGTCCCTTAAAATTCGATTTGCGGCTAAACTACTTGCCCCAGCGACTTAAAAATTATATATTCGTGATCTTGGAACTGCCACCTTTTAATCCATGTAACGAATGACACGAAAAACTAATTTTAAAAAAATTGGACATTTTTATCTTTAAACGCGTTTTCCGGCTAAACTATGCGTCCTAGACCCATCAAACTTTACACTTTTTCTGTCCCTTAAAATTCGATTTGCGGCTAAACTACTTGCCCCAGCGACTTAAAAATTATATATTCGTGATCTTGGAACTGCCACCTTTTAATCCATGTAACGAATGACACGAAAAACTAATTTTAAAAAAAATTGGACATTTTTATCTTTAAACGCGTTTTCCGGCTAAACTATGCGTCCTAGACCCATCAAACTTTACACTTTTTCTGTCCCTTAAAATTCGATTTGCGGCTAAACTACTTGCCCCAGCGACTTAAAAATTATATATTCGTGATCTTGGAACTGCCACCTTTTAATCCATGTAACGAATGACACGAAAAACTAATTTTAAAAAATTTGGACATTTTTATCTTTAAACGCGTTTTCCGGCTAAACTATGCGTCCTAGACCCATCAAACTTTACACTTTTTCTGTCCCTTAAAATTCGATTTGCGGCTAAACTACTTGCCCCAGCGACTTAAAAATTATATATTCGTGATCTTGGAACTGCCACCTTTTAATCCATGTAACGAATGACACGAAAAACTAATTTTAAAAAAATTGGACATTTTTATCTTTAAACGCGTTTTCCGGCTAAACTATGCGTCCTAGACCCATCAAACTTTACACTTTTTCTGTCCCTTAAAATTCGATTTGCGGCTAAACTACTTGCCCCAGCGACTTAAAAATTATATATTCGTGATCTTGGAACTGCCACCTTTTAATCCATGTAACGAATGACACGAAAAACTAATTTTAAAAAAATTGGACATTTTTATCTTTAAACGCGTTTTCCGGCTAAACTATGCGTCCTAGACCCATCAAACTTTACACTTTTTCTGTCCCTTAAAATTCGATTTGCGGCTAAACTACTTGCCCCAGCGACTTAAAAATTATATATTAGTGATCTTGGAACTGCCACCTTTTAATCCATGTAACGAATGACACGAAAAACTAATTTTAAAAAAATTGGACATTTTTATCTTTAAACGCGTTTTCCGGCTAAACTATGCGTCCTAGACCCATCAAACTTTACACTTTTTCTGTCCCTTAAAATTCGATTTGCGGCTAAACTACTTGCCCCAGCGACTTAAAAATTATATATTCGTGATCTTGGAACTGCCACCTTTTAATCCATGTAACGAATGACACGAAAAACTAATTTTAAAAAAATTGGACATTTTTATCTTTAAACGCGTTTTCCGGCTAAACTATGCGTCCTAGACCCATCAAACTTTACACTTTTTCTGTCCCTTAAAATTCGATTTGCGGCTAAACTACTTGCCCCAGCGACTTAAAAATTATATATTCGTGATCTTGGAACTGCCACCTTTTAATCCATGTAACAAATGACACGAAAAACTAATTTTAAAAAAATTGGACATTTTTATCTTTAAACGCGTTTTCCGGCTAAACTATGCGTCCTAGACCCATCAAACTTTACACTTTTTCTGTCCCTTAAAATTCGATTTGCGGCTAAACTACTTGCCCCAGCGACTTAAAAATTATATATTCGTGATCTTGGAACTGCCACCTTTTAATCCATGTAACGAATGACACGAAAAACTAATTTTAAAAAATTTGGACATTTTTATCTTTAAACGCGTTTTCCGGCTAAGCTATGCGTCCTAGACCCATCAAACTTTACACTTTTTCTGTCCCTTAAAATTCGATTTGCGGCTAAACTACTTGCCCCAGCGACTTAAAAATTATATATTCGTGATCTTGGAACTGCCACCTTTTAATCCATGTAACAAATGACACGAAAAACTAATTTTAAAAAAATTGGACATTTTTATCTTTAAACGCGTTTTCCGGCTAAACTATGCGTCCTAGACCCATCAAACTTTACACTTTTTCTGTCCCTTAAAATTCGATTTGCGGCTAAACTACTTGCCCCAGCGACTTAAAAATTATATATTCGTGATCTTGGAACTGCCACCTTTTAATCCATGTAACGAATGACACGAAAAACTAATTTTAAAAAAATTGGACATTTTTATCTTTAAACGCGTTTTTCCGGCTAAACTATGCGTCCTAGACCCATCAAACTTTACACTTTTTCTGTCCCTTAAAATTCGATTTGCGGCTAAACTACTTGCCCTAGCGACTTAAAAATATATATTCGTGATCTTGGAACTGCCACCTTTTAATCCATGTAACGAATGACACGAAAAACTAATTTTAAAAAAATTGGACATTTTTATCTTTAAACGCGTTTTCCGGCTAAACTATGCGTCCTAGACCCATCAAACTTTACACTTTTTCTGTCCCTTAAAATTCGATTTGCGGCTAAACTACTTGCCCTAGCGACTTAAAAATTATATATTCGTGATCTTGGAACTGCCACCTTTTAATCCATGTAACGAATGACACGAAAAACTAATTTTAAAAAAATTGGACATTTTTATCTTTAAACGCGTTTTCCGGCTAAACTATGCGTCCTAGACCCATCAAACTTTACACTTTTTCTGTCCCTTAAAATTCGATTTGCGGCTAAACTACTTGCCCCAGCGACTTAAAAATTATATATTCGTGATCTTGGAACTGCCACCTTTTAATCCATGTAACGAATGACACGAAAAACTAATTTTAAAAAATTTGGACATTTTTATCTTTAAACGCGTTTTCCGGCTAAACTATGCGTCCTAGACCCATCAAACTTTACACTTTTTCTGTCCCTTAAAATTCGATTTGCGGCTAAACTACTTGCCCCAGCGACTTAAAAATTATATATTCGTGATCTTGGAACTGCCACCTTTTAATCCATGTAACAAATGACACGAAAAACTAATTTTAAAAAATTGGACATTTTTATCTTTAAACGCGTTTTCCGGCTAAACTATGCGTCCTAGACCCATCAAACTTTACACTTTTTCTGTCCCTTAAAATTCGATTTGCGGCTAAACTACTTGCCCCAGCGACTTAAAAATTATATATTCGTGATCTTGGAACTGCCACCTTTTAATCCATGTAACGAATGACACGAAAAACTAATTTTAAAAAAATTGGACATTTTTATCTTTAAACGCGTTTTCCGGCTAAACTATGCGTCCTAGACCCATCAAACTTTACACTTTTTCTGTCCCTTAAAATTCGATTTGCGGCTAAACTACTTGCCCTAGCGACTTAAAAATTATATATTCGTGATCTTGGAACTGCCACCTTTTAATCCATGTAACGAATGACACGAAAAACTAATTTTAAAAAAATTGGACATTTTTATCTTTAAACGCGTTTTCCGGCTAAACTATGCGTCCTAGACCCATCAAACTTTACACTTTTTCTGTCCCTTAAAATTCGATTTGCGGCTAAACTACTTGCCCCAGCGACTTAAAAATTATATATTCGTGATCTTGGAACTGCCACCTTTTAATCCATGTAACGAATGACACGAAAAACTAATTTTAAAAAAATTGGACATTTTTATCTTTAAACGCGTTTTCCGGCTAAACTATGCGTCCTAGACCCATCAAACTTTACACTTTTTCTGTCCCTTAAAATTCGATTTGCGGCTAAACTACTTGCCCCAGCGACTTAAAAATTATATATTCGTGATCTTGGAACTGCCACCTTTTAATCCATGTAACAAATGACACGAAAAACTAATTTTAAAAAAATTGGACATTTTTATCTTTAAACGCGTTTTCCGGCTAAACTATGCGTCCTAGACCCATCAAACTTTACACTTTTTCTGTCCCTTAAAATTCGATTTGCGGCTAAACTACTTGCCCCAGCGACTTAAAAATTATATATTCGTGATCTTGGAACTGCCACCTTTTTAATCCATGTAACGAATGACACGAAAAACTAATTTTAAAAAAATTGGACATTTTTATCTTTAAACGCGTTTTCCGGCTAAACTATGCGTCCTAGACCCATCAAACTTTACACTTTTTCTGTCCCTTAAAATTCGATTTGCGGCTAAACTACTTGCCCTAGCGACTTAAAAATTATATATTCGTGATCTTGGAACTGCCACCTTTTAATCCATGTAACGAATGACACGAAAAACTAATTTTAAAAAAATTGGACATTTTTATCTTTAAACGCGTTTTCCGGCTAAACTATGCGTCCTAGACCCATCAAACTTTACACTTTTTCTGTCCCTTAAAATTCGATTTGCGGCTAAACTACTTGCCCCAGCGACTTAAAAATTATATATTCGTGATCTTGGAACTGCCACCTTTTAATCCATGTAACGAATGACACGAAAAACTAATTTTAAAAAAATTGGACATTTTTATCTTTAAACGCGTTTTCCGACTAAACTATGCGTCCTAGACCCATCAAACTTTACACTTTTTCTGTCCCTTAAAATTCGATTTGCGGCTAAACTACTTGCCCCAGCGACTTAAAAATTATATATTCGTGATCTTGGAACTGCCACCTTTTAATCCATGTAACGAATGACACGAAAAACTAATTTTAAAAAATTTGGACATTTTTATCTTTAAACGCGTTTTCCGGCTAAACTATGCGTCCTAGACCCATCAAACTTTACACTTTTTCTGTCCCTTAAAATTCGATTTGCGGCTAAACTACTTGCCCCAGCGACTTAAAAATTATATATTCGTGATCTTGGAACTGCCACCTTTTAATCCATGTAACGAATGACACGAAAAACTAATTTTAAAAAATTTGGACATTTTTATCTTTAAACGCGTTTTCCGGCTAAACTATGCGTCCTAGACCCATCAAACTTTACACTTTTTCTGTCCCTTAAAATTCGATTTGCGGCTAAACTACTTGCCCCAGCGACTTAAAAATTATATATTCGTGATCTTGGAACTGCCACCTTTTAATCCATGTAACAAATGACACGAAAAACTAATTTTAAAAAAATTGGACATTTTTATCTTTAAACGCGTTTTCCGGCTAAACTATGCGTCCTAGACCCATCAAACTTTACACTTTTTCTGTCCCTTAAAATTCGATTTGCGGCTAAACTACTTGCCCTAGCGACTTAAAAATTATATATTCGTGATCTTGGAACTGCCACCTTTTAATCCATGTAACGAATGACACGAAAAACTAATTTTAAAAAATTGGACATTTTTATCTTTAAACGCGTTTTCCGGCTAAACTATGCGTCCTAGACCCATCAAACTTTACACTTTTTCTGTCCCTTAAAATTCGATTTGCGGCTAAACTACTTGCCCCAGCGACTTAAAAATTATATATTCGTGATCTTGGAACTGCCACCTTTTAATCCCATGTAACGAATGACACGAAAAACTAATTTTAAAAAATTTGGACATTTTTATCTTTAAACGCGTTTTCCGGCTAAACTATGCGTCCTAGACCCATCAAACTTTACACTTTTTCTGTCCCTTAAAATTCGATTTGCGGCTAAACTACTTGCCCCAGCGACTTAAAAATTATATATTCGTGATCTTGGAACTGCCACCTTTTAATCCATGTAACAAATGACACGAAAAACTAATTTTAAAAAAATTGGACATTTTTATCTTTAAACGCGTTTTCCGGCTAAACTATGCAACA
>CAJVCO010000296.1:0-28773 GCA_910595825.1 Philhelius pedissequus
CTAAACTACTTGCCCCAGCGACTTAAAAATTATATATTCGTGATCTTGGAACTGCCACCTTTTAATCCATGTAACGAATGACACGAAAAACTAATTTAAAAAAATTGGACATTTTTATCTTTAAACGCGTTTTCCGGCTAAACTATGCGTCCTAGACCCATCAAACTTTACACTTTTTCTGTCCCTTAAAATTCGATTTGCGGCTAAACTACTTGCCCCAGCGACTTAAAAATTATATATTCGTGATCTTGGAACTGCCACCTTTTAATCCATGTAACGAATGACACGAAAAACTAATTTTAAAAAAATTGGACATTTTTATCTTTAAACGCGTTTTCCGGCTAAACTATGCGTCCTAGACCCATCAAACTTTACACTTTTTCTGTCCCTTAAAATTCGATTTGCGGCTAAACTACTTGCCCCAGCGACTTAAAAATTATATATTCGTGATCTTGGAACTGCCACCTTTTAATCCATGTAACGAATGACACGAAAAACTAATTTTAAAAAATTGGACATTTTTATCTTTAAACGCGTTTTCCGGCTAAACTATGCGTCCTAGACCCATCAAACTTTACACTTTTTCTGTCCCTTAAAATTCGATTTGCGGCTAAACTACTTGCCCCAGCGACTTAAAAATTATATATTCGTGATCTTGAAACTGCCACCTTTTAATCCATGTAACGAATGACACGAAAAACTAATTTTAAAAAAATTGGACATTTTTATCTTTAAACGCGTTTTCCGGCTAAACTATGCGTCCTAGACCCATCAAACTTTACACTTTTTCTGTCCCTTAAAATTCGATTTGCGGCTAAACTACTTGCCCCAGCGACTTAAAAATTATATATTCGTGATCTTGAAACTGCCACCTTTTAATCCATGTAACGAATGACACGAAAAACTAATTTTAAAAAAATTGGACATTTTTATCTTTAAACGCGTTTTCCGGCTAAAACTATGCGTCCTAGACCCATCAAACTTTACACTTTTTCTGTCCCTTAAAATTCGATTTGCGGCTAAACTACTTGCCCCAGCGACTTAAAAATTATATATTCGTGATCTTGGAACTGCCACCTTTTAATCCATGTAACGAATGACACGAAAAACTAATTTTAAAAAAATTGGACATTTTTATCTTTTAACGCGTTTTCCGGCTAAACTATGCGTCCTAGACCCATCAAACTTTACACTTTTTCTGTCCCTTAAAATTCGATTTGCGGCTAAACTACTTGCCCCAGCGACTTAAAAATTATATATTCGTGATCTTGGAACTGCCACCTTTTAATCCATGTAACGAATGACACGAAAAACTAATTTTAAAAAAATTGGACATTTTTATCTTTAAACGCGTTTTCCGGCTAAACTATGCGTCCTAGACCCATCAAACTTTACACTTTTTCTGTCCCTTAAAATTCGATTTGCGGCTAAACTACTTGCCCCAGCGACTTAAAAATTATATATTCGTGATCTTGGAACTGCCACCTTTTAATCCATGTAACGAATGACACGAAAAACTAATTTTAAAAAAATTGGACATTTTTATCTTTAAACGCGTTTTCCGGCTAAACTATGCGTCCTAGACCCATCAAACTTTACACTTTTTCTGTCCCTTAAAATTCGATTTGCGGCTAAACTACTTGCCCCAGCGACTTAAAAATTATATATTCGTGATCTTGGAACTGCCACCTTTTAATCCATGTAACGAATGACACGAAAAACTAATTTAAAAAAATTGGACATTTTTATCTTTAAACGCGTTATCCGGCTAAACTATGCGTCCTAGACCCATCAACTTTACACTTTTTCTGTCCCTTAAAATTCGATTTGCGGCTAAACTACTTGCCCCAGCGACTTAAAAATTATATATTCGTGATCTTGAAACTGCCACCTTTTAATCCATGTAACGAATGACACGAAAAACTAATTTTAAAAAAATTGGACATTTTTATCTTTAAACGCGTTTTCCGGCTAAACTATGCGTCCTAGACCCATCAAACTTTACACTTTTTCTGTCCCTTAAAATTCGATTTGCGGCTAAACTACTTGCCCCAGCGACTTAAAAATTATATATTCGTGATCTTGAAACTGCCACCTTTTAATCCATGTAACGAATGACACGAAAAACTAATTTTAAAAAAATTGGACATTTTTATCTTTAAACGCGTTTTCCGGCTAAACTATGCGTCCTAGACCCATCAAACTTTACACTTTTTCTGTCCCTTAAAATTCGATTTGCGGCTAAACTACTTGCCCCAGCGACTTAAAAATTATATATTCGTGATCTTGAAACTGCCACCTTTTAATCCATGTAACGAATGACACGAAAAACTAATTTTAAAAAAATTGGACATTTTTATCTTTAAACGCGTTTTCCGGCTAAACTATGCGTCCTAGACCCATCAAACTTTACACTTTTTCTGTCCCTTAAAATTCGATTTGCGGCTAAACTACTTGCCCCAGCGACTTAAAAATTATATATTCGTGATCTTGGAAACTGCCACCTTTTAATCCATGTAACGAATGACACGAAAAACTAATTTTAAAAAAATTGGACATTTTTATCTTTAAACGCGTTTTCCGGCTAAACTATGCGTCCTAGACCCATCAAACTTTACACTTTTTCTGTCCCTTAAAATTCGATTTGCGGCTAAACTACTTGCCCCAGCGACTTAAAAATTATATATTCGTGATCTTGGAACTGCCACCTTTTAATCCATGTAACTAATGACACGAAAAACTAATTTTAAAAAAATTGGACATTTTTATCTTTAAACGCGTTTTCCGGCTAAACTATGCGTCCTAGACCCATCAAACTTTACACTTTTTCTGTCCCTTAAAATTCGATTTGCGGCTAAACTACTTGCCCCAGCGACTTAAAAATTATATATTCGTGATCTTGGAACTGCCACCTTTTAATCCATGTAACGAATGACACGAAAAACTAATTTTAAAAAAATTGGACATTTTTATCTTTAAACGCGTTTTCCGGCTAAACTATGCGTCCTAGACCCATCAAACTTTACACTTTTTCTGTCCCTTAAAATTCGATTTGCGGCTAAACTACTTGCCCCAGCGACTTAAAAATTATATATTCGTGATCTTGAAACTGCCACCTTTTAATCCATGTAACGAATGACACGAAAAACTAATTTAAAAAAAATTGGACATTTTTATCTTTAAACGCGTTTTCCGGCTAAACTATGCGTCCTAGACCCATCAAACTTTACACTTTTTCTGTCCCTTAAAATTCGATTTGCGGCTAAACTACTTGCCCCAGCGACTTAAAAATTATATATTCGTGATCTTGGAACTGCCACCTTTTAATCCATGTAACGAATGACACGAAAAACTAATTTTAAAAAAATTGGACATTTTTATCTTTAAACGCGTTTTCCGGCTAAACTATGCGTCCTAGACCCATCAAACTTTACACTTTTTCTGTCCCTTAAAATTCGATTTGCGGCTAAACTACTTGCCCCAGCGACTTAAAAATTATATATTCGTGATCTTGGAACTGCCACCTTTTAATCCATGTAACGAATGACACGAAAAACTAATTTTAAAAAAATTGGACATTTTTATCTTTAAACGCGTTTTCCGGCTAAACTATGCGTCCTAGACCCATCAAACTTTACACTTTTTCTGTCCCTTAAAATTCGATTTGCGGCTAAACTACTTGCCCCAGCGACTTAAAAATTATATATTCGTGATCTTGGAACTGCCACCTTTTAATCCATGTAACGAATGACACGAAAAACTAATTTTAAAAAATTGGACATTTTTATCTTTAAACGCGTTTTCCGGCTAAACTATGCGTCCTAGACCCATCAAACTTTACACTTTTTCTGTCCCTTAAAATTCGATTTGCGGCTAAACTACTTGCCCCAGCGACTTAAAAATTATATATTCGTGATCTTGGAACTGCCACCTTTTAATCCATGTAACGAATGACACGAAAAACTAATTTTAAAAAAATTGGACATTTTTATCTTTAAACGCGTTTTCCGGCTAAACTATGCGTCCTAGACCCATCAAACTTTACACTTTTTCTGTCCCTTAAAATTCGATTTGCGGCTAAACTACTTGCCCCAGCGACTTAAAAATTATATATTCGTGATCTTGGAACTGCCACCTTTTAATCCATGTAACGAATGACACGAAAAACTAATTTTAAAAAAATTGGACATTTTTATCTTTAAACGCGTTTTCCGGCTAAACTATGCGTCCTAGACCCATCAAACTTTACACTTTTTCTGTCCCTTAAAATTCGATTTGCGGCTAAACTACTTGCCCCAGCGACTTAAAAATTATATATTCGTGATCTTGGAACTGCCACCTTTTAATCCATGTAACGAATGACACGAAAAACTAATTTTAAAAAAATTGGACATTTTTATCTTTCAAACGCGTTTTCCGGCTAAACTATGCGTCCTAGACCCATCAAACTTTACACTTTTTCTGTCCCTTAAAATTCGATTTGCGGCTAAACTACTTGCCCCAGCGACTTAAAAATTATATATTCGTGATCTTGGAACTGCCACCTTTTAATCCATGTAACGAATGACACGAAAAACTAATTTTAAAAAAATTGGACATTTTTATCTTTAAACGCGTTTTCCGGCTAAACTATGCGTCCTAGACCCATCAAACTTTACACTTTTTCTGTCCCTTAAAATTCGATTTGCGGCTAAACTACTTGCCCCAGCGACTTAAAAATTATAAATTCGTGATCTTGGAACTGCCACCTTTTAATCCATGTAACGAATGACACGAAAAACTAATTTTAAAAAAATTGGACATTTTTATCTTTAAACGCGTTTTCCGGCTAAACTATGCGTCCTAGACCCATCAAACTTTACACTTTTTCTGTCCCTTAAAATTCGATTTGCGGCTAAACTACTTGCCCCAGCGACTTAAAAATTATATATTCGTGATCTTGGAACTGCCACCTTTTAATCCATGTAACGAATGACACGAAAAACTAATTTAAAAAAATTGGACATTTTTATCTTTAAACGCGTTTTCCGGCTAAACTATGCGTCCTAGACCCATCAAACTTTACACTTTTTCTGTCCCTTAAAATTCGATTTGCGGCTAAACTACTTGCCCCAGCGACTTAAAAATTATATATTCGTGATCTTGGAACTGCCACCTTTTAATCCATGTAACGAATGACACGAAAAACTAATTTTAAAAAAATTGGACATTTTTATCTTTAAACGCGTTTTCCGGCTAAACTATGCGTCCTAGACCCATCAAACTTTACACTTTTTCTGTCCCTTAAAATTCGATTTGCGGCTAAACTACTTGCCCCAGCGACTTAAAAATTATATATTCGTGATCTTGGAACTGCCACCTTTTAATCCATGTAACGAATGACACGAAAAACTAATTTTAAAAAAATTGGACATTTTTATCTTTAAACGCGTTTTCCGGCTAAACTATGCGTCCTAGACCCATCAAACTTTACACTTTTTCTGTCCCTTAAAATTCGATTTGCGGCTAAACTACTTGCCCCAGCGACTTAAAAATTATATATTCGTGATCTTGGAACTGCCACCTTTTAATCCATGTAACGAATGACACGAAAAACTAATTTTAAAAAAATTGGACATTTTTATCTTTAAACGCGTTTTCCGGCTAAACTATGCGTCCTAGACCCATCAAACTTTACACTTTTTCTGTCCCTTAAAATTCGATTTGCGGCTAAACTACTTTCCCCAGCGACTTAAAAATTATATATTCGTGATCTTGGAACTGCCACCTTTTAATCCATGTAACGAATGACACGAAAAACTAATTTTAAAAAAATTGGACATTTTTATCTTTAAACGCGTTTTCCGGCTAAACTATGCGTCCTAGACCCATCAAACTTTACACTTTTTCTGTCCCTTAAAATTCGATTTGCGGCTAAACTACTTGCCCCAGCGACTTAAAAATTATATATTCGTGATCTTGGAACTGCCACCTTTTAATCCATGTAACGAATGACACGAAAAACTAATTTTAAAAAAATTGGACATTTTTATCTTTAAACGCGTTTTCCGGCTAAACTATGCGTCCTAGACCCATCAAACTTTACACTTTTTCTGTCCCTTAAAATTCGATTTGCGGCTAAACTACTTGCCCCAGCGACTTAAAAATTATATATTCGTGATCGTGGAACTGCCACCTTTTAATCCATGTAACGAATGACACGAAAAACTAATTTTAAAAAAATTGGACATTTTTATCTTTAAACGCGTTTTCCGGCTAAACTATGCGTCCTAGACCCATCAAACTTTACACTTTTTCTGTCCCTTAAAATTCGATTTGCGGCTAAACTACTTGCCCCAGCGACTTAAAAATTATATATTCGTGATCTTGAAACTGCCACCTTTTAATCCATGTAACGAATGACACGAAAAACTAATTTTAAAAAAATTGGACATTTTTATCTTTAAACGCGTTTTCCGGCTAAACTATGCGTCCTAGACCCATCAAACTTTACACTTTTTCTGTCCCTTAAAATTCGATTTGCGGCTAAACTACTTGCCCCAGCGACTTAAAAATTATATATTCGTGATCTTGGAACTGCCACCTTTTAATCCATGTAACGAATGACACGAAAAACTAATTTTAAAAAAATTGGACATTTTTATCTTTAAACGCGTTTTCCGGCTAAACTATGCGTCCTAGACCCATCAAACTTTACACTTTTTCTGTCCCTTAAAATTCGATTTGCGGCTAAACTACTTGCCCCAGCGACTTAAAAATTATATATTCGTGATCTTGGAACTGCCACCTTTTAATCCATGTAACGAATGACACGAAAAACTAATTTTAAAAAAATTGGACATTTTTATCTTTAAACGCGTTTTCCGGCTAAACTATGCGTCCTAGACCCATCAAACTTTACACTTTTTCTGTCCCTTAAAATTCGATTTGCGGCTAAACTACTTGCCCCAGCGACTTAAAAATTATATATTCGTGATCTTGGAACTGCCACCTTTTAATCCATGTAACGAATGACACGAAAAACTAATTTTAAAAAAATTGGACATTTTTATCTTTAAACGCGTTTTCCGGCTAAACTATGCGTCCCAGACCCATCAAACTTTACACTTTTTCTGTCCCTTAAAATTCGATTTGCGGCTAAACTACTTGCCCCAGCGACTTAAAAATTATATATTCGTGATCTTGGAACTGCCACCTTTTAATCCATGTAACGAATGACACGAAAAACTAATTTTAAAAAAATTGGACATTTTTATCTTTAAACGCGTTTTCCGGCTAAACTATGCGTCCTAGACCCATCAAACTTTACACTTTTTCTGTCCCTTAAAATTCGATTTGCGGCTAAACTACTTGCCCCAGCGACTTAAAAATTATATATTCGTGATCTTGGAACTGCCACCTTTTAATCCATGTAACGAATGACACGAAAAACTAATTTTAAAAAAATTGGACATTTTTATCTTTAAACGCGTTTTCCGGCTAAACTATGCGTCCTAGACCCATCAAACTTTACACTTTTTCTGTCCCTTAAAATTCGATTTGCGGCTAAACTACTTGCCCCAGCGACTTAAAAATTATATATTCGTGATCTTGGAACTGCCACCTTTTAATCCATGTAACGAATGACACGAAAAACTAATTTTAAAAAAATTGGACATTTTTATCTTTAAACGCGTTTTCCGGCTAAACTATGCGTCCTAGACCCATCAAACTTTACACTTTTTCTGTCCCTTAAAATTCGATTTGCGGCTAAACTACTTGCCCCAGCGACTTAAAAATTATATATTCGTGATCTTGGAACTGCCACCTTTTAATCCATGTAACGAATGACACGAAAAACTAATTTTAAAAAAATTGGACATTTTTATCTTTAAACGCGTTTTCCGGCTAAACTATGCGTCCTAGACCCATCAAACTTTACACTTTTTCTGTCCCTTAAAATTCGATTTGCGGCTAAACTACTTGCCCCAGCGACTTAAAAATTATATATTCGTGATCTTGGAACTGCCACCTTTTAATCCATGTAACGAATGACACGAAAAACTAATTTTAAAAAAATTGGACATTTTTATCTTTAAACGCGTTTTCCGGCTAAACTATGCGTCCTAGACCCATCAAACTTTACACTTTTTCTGTCCCTTAAAATTCGATTTGCGGCTAAACTACTTGCCCCAGCGACTTAAAAATTATATATTCGTGATCTTGGAACTGCCACCTTTTAATCCATGTAACGAATGACACGAAAAACTAATTTTAAAAAAAATTGGACATTTTTATCTTTAAACGCGTTTTCCGGCTAAACTATGCGTCCTAGACCCATCAAACTTTACACTTTTTCTGTCCCTTAAAATTCGATTTGCGGCTAAACTACTTGCCCCAGCGACTTAAAAATTATATATTCGTGATCTTGGAACTGCCACCTTTTAATCCATGTAACGAATGACACGAAAAACTAATTTAAAAAAAATTGGACATTTTTATCTTTAAACGCGTTTTCCGGCTAAACTATGCGTCCTAGACCCATCAAACTTTACACTTTTTCTGTCCCTTAAAATTCGATTTGCGGCTAAACTACTTGCCCCAGCGACTTAAAAATTATATATTCGTGATCTTGAAACTGCCACCTTTTAATCCATGTAACGAATGACACGAAAAACTAATTTTAAAAAAATTGGACATTTTTATCTTTAAACGCGTTTTCCGGCTAAACTATGCGTCCTAGACCCATCAAACTTTACACTTTTTCTGTCCCTTAAAATTCGATTTGCGGCTAAACTACTTGCCCCAGCGACTTAAAAATTATATATTCGTGATCTTGAAACTGCCACCTTTTAATCCATGTAACGAATGACACGAAAAACTAATTTTAAAAAAATTGGACATTTTTATCTTTAAACGCGTTTTCCGGCTAAACTATGCGTCCTAGACCCATCAAACTTTACACTTTTTCTGTCCCTTAAAATTCGATTTGCGGCTAAACTACTTGCCCCAGCGACTTAAAAATTATATATTCGTGATCTTGGAACTGCCACCTTTTAATCCATGTAACGAATGACACGAAAAACTAATTTTAAAAAAATTGGACATTTTTATCTTTAAACGCGTTTTCCGGCTAAACTATGCGTCCTAGACCCATCAAACTTTACACTTTTTCTGTCCCTTAAAATTCGATTTGCGGCTAAACTACTTGCCCCAGCGACTTAAAAATTATATATTCGTGATCTTGAAACTGCCACCTTTTAATCCATGTAACGAATGACACGAAAAACTAATTTTAAAAAAATTGGACATTTTTATCTTTAAACGCGTTTTCCGGCTAAACTATGCGTCCTAGACCCATCAAACTTTACACTTTTTCTGTCCCTTAAAATTCGATTTGCGGCTAAACTACTTGCCCCAGCGACTTAAAAATTATATATTCGTGATCTTGAAACTGCCACCTTTTAATCCATGTAACGAATGACACGAAAAACTAATTTTAAAAAAATTGGACATTTTTATCTTTAAACGCGTTTTCCGGCTAAACTATGCGTCCTAGACCCATCAAACTTTACACTTTTTCTGTCCCTTAAAATTCGATTTGCGGCTAAACTACTTGCCCCAGCGACTTAAAAATTATATATTCGTGATCTTGGAACTGCCACCTTTTAATCCATGTAACGAATGACACGAAAAACTAATTTTAAAAAAATTGGACATTTTTATCTTTAAACGCGTTTTCCGGCTAAACTATGCGTCCTAGACCCATCAAACTTTACACTTTTTCTGTCCCTTAAAATTCGATTTGCGGCTAAACTACTTGCCCCAGCGACTTAAAAATTATATATTCGTGATCTTGGAACTGCCACCTTTTAATCCATGTAACGAATGACACGAAAAACTAATTTTAAAAAAATTGGACATTTTTATCTTTAAACGCGTTTTCCGGCTAAACTATGCGTCCTAGACCCATCAAACTTTACACTTTTTCTGTCCCTTAAAATTCGATTTGCGGCTAAACTACTTGCCCCAGCGACTTAAAAATTATATATTCGTGATCTTGGAACTGCCACCTTTTAATCCATGTAACGAATGACACGAAAAACTAATTTTAAAAAAATTGGACATTTTTATCTTTAAACGCCTTTTCCGGCTAAACTATGCGTCCTAGACCCATCAAACTTTACACTTTTTCTGTCCCTTAAAATTCGATTTGCGGCTAAACTACTTGCCCCAGCGACTTAAAAATTATATATTCGTGATCTTGAAACTGCCACCTTTTAATCCATGTAACGAATGACACGAAAAACTAATTTTAAAAAAATTGGACTTTTTTATCTTTAAACGCGTTTTCCGGCTAAACTATGCGTCCTAGACCCATCAAACTTTACACTTTTTCTGTCCCTTAAAATTCGATTTGCGGCTAAACTACTTGCCCCAGCGACTTAAAAATTATATATTCGTGATCTTGGAACTGCCACCTTTTAATCCATGTAACGAATGACACGAAAAACTAATTTTAAAAAAATTGGACATTTTTATCTTTAAACGCGTTTTCCGGCTAAACTATGCGTCCTAGACCCATCAAACTTTACACTTTTTCTGTCCCTTAAAATTCGATTTGCGGCTAAACTACTTGCCCCAGCGACTTAAAAATTATATATTCGTGATCTTGGAACTGCCACCTTTTAATCCATGTAACGAATGACACGAAAAACTAATTTTAAAAAAATTGGACATTTTTATCTTTAAACGCGTTTTCCGGCTAAACTATGCGTCCTAGACCCATCAAACTTTACACTTTTTCTGTCCCTTAAAATTCGATTTGCGGCTAAACTACTTGCCCCAGCGACTTAAAAATTATATATTCGTGATCTTGGAACTGCCACCTTTTAATCCATGTAACGAATGACACGAAAAACTAATTTTAAAAAAATTGGACATTTTTATCTTTAAACGCGTTTTCCGGCTAAACTATGCGTCCTAGACCCATCAAACTTTACACTTTTTCTGTCCCTTAAAATTCGATTTGCGGCTAAACTACTTGCCCCAGCGACTTAAAAATTATATATTCGTGATCTTGGAACTGCCACCTTTTAATCCATGTAACGAATGACACGAAAAACTAATTTTAAAAAAATTGGACATTTTTATCTTTAAACGCGTTTTCCGGCTAAACTATGCGTCCTAGACCCATCAAACTTTACACTTTTTCTGTCCCTTAAAATTCGATTTGCGGCTAAACTACTTGCCCCAGCGACTTAAAAATTATATATTCGTGATCTTGGAACTGCCACCTTTTAATCCATGTAACGAATGACACGAAAAACTAATTTTAAAAAAATTGGACATTTTTATCTTTAAACGCGTTTTCCGGCTAAACTATGCGTCCTAGACCCATCAAACTTTACACTTTTTCTGTCCCTTAAAATTCGATTTGCGGCTAAACTACTTGCCCCAGCGACTTAAAAATTATATATTCGTGATCTTGGAACTGCCACCTTTTAATCCATGTAACGAATGACACGAAAAACTAATTTTAAAAAAATTGGACATTTTTATCTTTAAACGCGTTTTCCGGCTAAACTATGCGTCCTAGACCCATCAAACTTTACACTTTTTCTGTCCCTTAAAATTCGATTTGCGGCTAAACTACTTGCCCCAGCGACTTAAAAATTATATATTCGTGATCTTGGAACTGCCACCTTTTAATCCATGTAACGAATGACACGAAAAACTAATTTTAAAAAAATTGGACATTTTTATCTTTAAACGCGTTTTCCGGCTAAACTATGCGTCCTAGACCCATCAAACTTTACACTTTTTCTGTCCCTTAAAATTCGATTTGCGGCTAAACTACTTGCCCCAGCGACTTAAAAATTATATATTCGTGATCTTGGAACTGCCACCTTTTAATCCATGTAACGAATGACACGAAAAACTAATTTTAAAAAAATTGGACATTTTTATCTTTAAACGCGTTTTCCGGCTAAACTATGCGTCCTAGACCCATCAAACTTTACACTTTTTCTGTCCCTTAAAATTCGATTTGCGGCTAAACTACTTGCCCCAGCGACTTAAAAATTATATATTCGTGATCTTGGAACTGCCACCTTTTAATCCATGTAACGAATGACACGAAAAACTAATTTTAAAAAAATTGGACATTTTTATCTTTAAACGCGTTTTCCGGCTAAACTATGCGTCCTAGACCCATCAAACTTTACACTTTTTCTGTCCCTTAAAATTCGATTTGCGGCTAAACTACTTGCCCCAGCGACTTAAAAATTATATATTCGTGATCTTGGAACTGCCACCTTTTAATCCATGTAACGAATGACACGAAAAACTAATTTTAAAAAAATTGGACATTTTTATCTTTAAACGCGTTTTCCGGCTAAACTATGCGTCCTAGACCCATCAAACTTTACACTTTTTCTGTCCCTTAAAATTCGATTTGCGGCTAAACTACTTGCCCCAGCGACTTAAAAATTATATATTCGTGATCTTGGAACTGCCACCTTTTAATCCATGTAACGAATGACACGAAAAACTAATTTAAAAAAAATTGGACATTTTTATCTTTAAACGCGTTTTCCGGCTAAACTATGCGTCCTAGACCCATCAAACTTTACACTTTTTCTGTCCCTTAAAATTCGATTTGCGGCTAAACTACTTGCCCCAGCGACTTAAAAATTATATATTCGTGATCTTGGAACTGCCACCTTTTAATCCATGTAACGAATGACACGAAAAACTAATTTTAAAAAAATTGGACATTTTTAGCTTTAAACGCGTTTTCCGGCTAAACTATGCGTCCTAGACCCATCAAACTTTACACTTTTTCTGTCCCTTAAAATTCGATTTGCGGCTAAACTACTTGCCCCAGCGACTTAAAAATTATATATTCGTGATCTTGGAACTGCCACCTTTTAATCCATGTAACGAATGACACGAAAAACTAATTTTAAAAAAATTGGACATTTTTATCTTTAAACGCGTTTTCCGGCTAAACTATGCGTCCTAGACCCATCAAACTTTACACTTTTTCTGTCCCTTAAAATTCGATTTGCGGCTAAACTACTTGCCCCAGCGACTTAAAAATTATATATTCGTGATCTTGGAACTGCCACCTTTTAATCCATGTAACGAATGACACGAAAAACTAATTTTAAAAAAATTGGACATTTTTATCTTTAAACGCGTTTTCCGGCTAAACTATGCGTCCTAGACCCATCAAACTTTACACTTTTTCTGTCCCTTAAAATTCGATTTGCGGCTAAACTACTTGCCCCAGCGACTTAAAAATTATATATTCGTGATCTTGGAACTGCCACCTTTTAATCCATGTAACGAATGACACGAAAAACTAATTTTAAAAAAATTGGACATTTTTATCTTTAAACGCGTTTTCCGGCTAAACTATGCGTCCTAGACCCATCAAACTTTACACTTTTTCTGTCCCTTAAAATTCGATTTGCGGCTAAACTACTTGCCCCAGCGACTTAAAAATTATATATTCGTGATCTTGGAACTGCCACCTTTTAATCCATGTAACGAATGACACGAAAAACTAATTTTAAAAAAATTGGACATTTTTATCTTTAAACGCGTTTTCCGGCTAAACTATGCGTCCTAGACCCATCAAACTTTACACTTTTTCTGTCCCTTAAAATTCGATTTGCGGCTAAACTACTTGCCCCAGCGACTTAAAAATTATATATTCGTGATCTTGGAACTGCCACCTTTTAATCCATGTAACGAATGACACGAAAAACTAATTTTAAAAAAATTGGACATTTTTATCTTTAAACGCGTTTTCCGGCTAAACTATGCGTCCTAGACCCATCAAACTTTACACTTTTTCTGTCCCTTAAAATTCGATTTGCGGCTAAACTACTTGCCCCAGCGACTTAAAAATTATATATTCGTGATCTTGGAACTGCCACCTTTTAATCCATGTAACGAATGACACGAAAAACTAATTTTAAAAAAATTGGACATTTTTATCTTTAAACGCGTTTTCCGGCTAAACTATGCGTCCTAGACCCATCAAACTTTACACTTTTTCTGTCCCTTAAAATTCGATTTGCGGCTAAACTACTTGCCCCAGCGACTTAAAAATTATATATTCGTGATCTTGGAACTGCCACCTTTTAATCCATGTAACGAATGACACGAAAAACTAATTTTAAAAAAATTGGACATTTTTATCTTTAAACGCGTTTTCCGGCTAAACTATGCGTCCTAGACCCATCAAACTTTACACTTTTTCTGTCCCTTAAAATTCGATTTGCGGCTAAACTACTTGCCCCAGCGACTTAAAAATTATATATTCGTGATCTTGGAACTGCCACCTTTTAATCCATGTAACGAATGACACGAAAAACTAATTTTAAAAAAATTGGACATTTTTATCTTTAAACGCGTTTTCCGGCTAAACTATGCGTCCTAGACCCATCAAACTTTACACTTTTTCTGTCCCTTAAAATTCGATTTGCGGCTAAACTACTTGCCCCAGCGACTTAAAAATTATATATTCGTGATCTTGGAACTGCCACCTTTTAATCCATGTAACGAATGACACGAAAAACTAATTTTAAAAAAATTGGACATTTTTATCTTTAAACGCGTTTTCCGGCTAAACTATGCGTCCTAGACCCATCAAACTTTACACTTTTTCTGTCCCTTAAAATTCGATTTGCGGCTAAACTACTTGCCCCAGCGACTTAAAAATTATATATTCGTGATCTTGAAACTGCCACCTTTTAATCCATGTAACGAATGACACGAAAAACTAATTTTAAAAAAATTGGACATTTTTATCTTTAAACGCGTTTTCCGACTAAACTATGCGTCCTAGACCCATCAAACTTTACACTTTTTCTGTCCCTTAAAATTCGATTTGCGGCTAAACTACTTGCCCCAGCGACTTAAAAATTATATATTCGTGATCTTGGAACTGCCACCTTTTAATCCATGTAACGAATGACACGAAAAACTAATTTTAAAAAAATTGGACATTTTTATCTTTAAACGCGTTTTCCGGCTAAACTATGCGTCCTAGACCCATCAAACTTTACACTTTTTCTGTCCCTTAAAATTCGATTTGCGGCTAAACTACTTGCCCCAGCGACTTAAAAATTATATATTCGTGATCTTGGAACTGCCACCTTTTAATCCATGTAACGAATGACACGAAAAACTAATTTTAAAAAAATTGGACATTTTTATCTTTAAACGCGTTTTCCGGCTAAACTATGCGTCCTAGACCCATCAAACTTTACACTTTTTCTGTCCCTTAAAATTCGATTTGCGGCTAAACTACTTGCCCCAGCGACTTAAAAATTATATATTCGTGATCTTGGAACTGCCACCTTTTAATCCATGTAACGAATGACACGAAAAACTAATTTTAAAAAAATTGGACATTTTTATCTTTAAATGCGTTTTCCGGCTAAACTATGCGTCCTAGACCCATCAAACTTTACACTTTTTCTGTCCCTTAAAATTCGATTTGCGGCTAAACTACTTGCCCCAGCGACTTAAAAATTATATATTCGTGATCTTGAAACTGCCACCTTTTAATCCATGTAACGAATGACACGAAAAACTAATTTTAAAAAAATTGGACATTTTTATCTTTAAACGCGTTTTCCGGCTAAACTATGCTTCCTAGACCCATCAAACTTTACACTTTTTCTTTCCCTTAAAATTCGATTTGCGGCTAAACTACTTGCCCCAGCGACTTAAAAATTATATATTCGTGATCTTGGAACTGCCACCTTTTAATCCATGTAACGAATGACACGAAAAACTAATTTTAAAAAAATTGGACATTTTTATCTTTAAACGCGTTTTCCGGCTAAACTATGCGTCCTAGACCCATCAAACTTTACACTTTTTCTGTCCCTTAAAATTCGATTTGCGGCTAAACTACTTGCCCCAGCGACTTAAAAATTATATATTCGTGATCTTGGAACTGCCACCTTTTAATCCATGTAACGAATGACACGAAAAACTAATTTTAAAAAAATTGGACATTTTTATCTTTAAACGCGTTTTCCGGCTAAACTATGCGTCCTAGACCCATCAAACTTTACACTTTTTCTGTCCCTAAAAATTCGATTTGCGGCTAAACTACTTGCCCCAGCGACTTAAAAATTATATATTCGTGATCTTGGAACTGCCACCTTTTAATCCATGTAACGAATGACACGAAAAACTAATTTTAAAAAAATTGGACATTTTTATCTTTAAACGCGTTTTCCGGCTAAACTATGTGTCCTAGACCCATCAAACTTTACACTTTTTCTGTCCCTTAAAATTCGATTTGCGGCTAAACTACTTGCCCCAGCGACTTAAAAATTATATATTCGTGATCTTGGAACTGCCACCTTTTAATCCATGTAACGAATGACACGAAAAACTAATTTTAAAAAAATTGGACATTTTTATCTTTAAACGCGTTTTCCGGCTAAACTATGCGTCCTAGACCCATCAAACTTTACACTTTTTCTGTCCCTTAAAATTCGATTTGCGGCTAAACTACTTGCCCCAGCGACTTAAAAATTATATATTCGTGATCTTGGAACTGCCACCTTTTAATCATTGTAACGAATGACACGAAAAACTAATTTTAAAAAAATTGGACATTTTTATCTTTAAACGCGTTTTCCGGCTAAACTATGCGTCCTAGACCCATCAAACTTTACACTTTTTCTGTCCCTTAAAATTCGATTTGCGGCTAAACTACTTGCCCCAGCGACTTAAAAATTATATATTCGTGATCTTGGAACTGCCACCTTTTAATCCATGTAACGAATGACACGAAAAACTAATTTTAAAAAAATTGGACATTTTTATCTTTAAACGCGTTTTTCGGCTAAACTATGCGTCCTAGACCCATCAAACTTTACACTTTTTCTGTACCTTAAAATTCGATTTGCGGCTAAACTACTTGCCCCAGCGACTTAAAAATTATATATTCGTGATCTTGGAACTGCCACCTTTTAATCCATGTAACGAATGACACGAAAAACTAATTTTAAAAAAATTGGACATTTTTATCTTTAAACGCGTTTTCCGGCTAAACTATGCGTCCTAGACCCATCAAACTTTACACTTTTTCTGTCCCTTAAAATTCGATTTGCGGCTAAACTACTTGCCCCAGCGACTTAAAAATTATATATTCGTGATCTTGGAACTGCCACCTTTTAATCCATGTAACGAATGACACGAAAAACTAATTTTAAAAAAATTGGACATTTTTATCTTTAAACGCGTTTTCCGGCTAAACTATGCGTCCTAGACCCATCAAACTTTACACTTTTTCTGTCCCTTAAAATTCGATTTGCGGCTAAACTACTTGCCCCAGCGACTTAAAAATTATATATTCGTGATCTTGAAACTGCCACCTTTTAATCCATGTAACGAATGACACGAAAAACTAATTTTAAAAAAATTGGACATTTTTATCTTTAAACGCGTTTTCCGGCTAAACTATGCGTCCTAGACCCATCAAACTTTACACTTTTTCTGTCCCTTAAAATTCGATTTGCGGCTAAACTACTTGCCCCAGCGACTTAAAAATTATATATTCGTGATCTTGGAACTGCCACCTTTTAATCCATGTAACGAATGACACGAAAAACTAATTTTAAAAAAATTGGACATTTTTATCTTTAAACGCGTTTTCCGGCTAAACTATGCGTCCTAGACCCATCAAACTTTACACTTTTTCTGTCCCTTAAAATTCGATTTGCGGCTAAACTACTTGCCCCAGCGACTTAAAAATTATATATTCGTGATCTTGGAACTGCCACCTTTTAATCCATGTAACGAATGACACGAAAAACTAATTTTAAAAAAATTGGACATTTTTATCTTTAAACGCGTTTTCCGGCTAAACTATGCGTCCTAGACCCATCAAACTTTACACTTTTTCTGTCCCTTAAAATTCGATTTGCGGCTAAACTACTTGCCCCAGCGACTTAAAAATTATATATTCGTGATCTTGGAACTGCCACCTTTTAATCCATGTAACGAATGACACGAAAAACTAATTTTAAAAAAATTGGACATTTTTATCTTTAAACGCGTTTTCCGGCTAAACTATGCGTCCTAGACCCATCAAACTTTACACTTTTTCTGTCCCTTAAAATTCGATTTGCGGCTAAACTACTTGCCCCAGCGACTTAAAAATTATATATTCGTGATCTTGGAACTGCCACCTTTTAATCCATGTAACGAATGACACGAAAAACTAATTTTAAAAAAATTGGACATTTTTATCTTTAAACGCGTTTTCCGGCTAAACTATGCGTCCTAGACCCATCAAACTTTACACTTTTTCTGTCCCTTAAAATTCGATTTGCGGCTAAACTACTTGCCCCAGCGACTTAAAAATTATATATTCGTGATCTTGGAACTGCCACCTTTTAATCCATGTAACGAATGACACGAAAAACTAATTTTAAAAAAATTGGACATTTTTATCTTTAAACGCGTTTTCCGGCTAAACTATGCGTCCTAGACCCATCAAACTTTACACTTTTTCTGTCCCTTAAAATTCGATTTGCGGCTAAACTACTTGCCCCAGCGACTTAAAAATTATATATTCGTGATCTTGGAACTGCCACCTTTTAATCCATGTAACGAATGACACGAAAAACTAATTTTAAAAAAATTGGACATTTTTATCTTTAAACGCGTTTTCCGGCTAAACTATGCGTCCTAGACCCATCAAACTTTACACTTTTTCTGTCCCTTAAAATTCGATTTGCGGCTAAACTACTTGCCCCAGCGACTTAAAAATTATATATTCGTGATCTTGGAACTGCCACCTTTTAATCCATGTAACGAATGACACGAAAAACTAATTTTAAAAAAATTGGACATTTTTATCTTTAAACGCGTTTTCCGGCTAAACTATGCGTCCTAGACCCATCAAACTTTACACTTTTTCTGTCCCTTAAAATTCGATTTGCGGCTAAACTACTTGCCCCAGCGACTTAAAAATTATATATTCGTGATCTTGAAACTGCCACCTTTTAATCCATGTAACGAATGACACGAAAAACTAATTTTAAAAAAATTGGACATTTTTATCTTTAAACGCGTTTTCCGGCTAAACTATGCGTCCTAGACCAATCAAACTTTACACTTTTTCTGTCCCTTAAAATTCGATTTGCGGCTAAACTACTTGCCCCAGCGACTTAAAAATTATATATTCGTGATCTTGGAACTGCCACCTTTTAATCCATGTAACGAATGACACGAAAAACTAATTTTAAAAAAATTGGACATTTTTATCTTTAAACGCGTTTTCCGGCTAAACTATGCGTCCTAGACCCATCAAACTTTACACTTTTTCTGTCCCTTAAAATTCGATTTGCGGCTAAACTACTTGCCCCAGCGACTTAAAAATTATATATTCGTGATCTTGGAACTGCCACCTTTTAATCCATGTAACGAATTACACGAAAAACTAATTTTAAAAAAATTGGACATTTTTATCTTTAAACGCGTTTTCCGGCTAAACTATGCGTCCTAGACCCATCAAACTTTACACTTTTTCTGTCCCTTAAAATTCGATTTGCGGCTAAACTACTTGCCCCAGCGACTTAAAAATTATATATTCGTGATCTTGGAACTGCCACCTTTTAATCCATGTAACGAATGACACGAAAAACTAATTTTAAAAAAATTGGACATTTTTATCTTTAAACGCGTTTTCCGGCTAAACTATGCGTCCTAGACCCATCAAACTTTACACATTTTCTGTCCCTTAAAATTCGATTTGCGGCTAAACTACTTGCCCCAGCGACTTAAAAATTATATATTCGTGATCTTGGAACTGCCACCTTTTAATCCATGTAACGAATGACACGAAAAACTAATTTTAAAAAAATTGGACATTTTTATCTTTAAACGCGTTTTCCGGCTAAACTATGCGTCCTAGACCCATCAAACTTTACACTTTTTCTGTCCCTTAAAATTCGATTTGCGAATTATATATTCGTGATCTTGGAACTGCCACCTTTTAATCCATGTAACGAATGACACGAAAAACTAATTTTAAAAAAATTGGACATTTTTATCTTTAAACGCGTTTTCCGGCTAAACTATGCGTCCTAGACCCATCAAACTTTACACTTTTTCTGTCCCTTAAAATTCGATTTGCGGCTAAACTACTTGCCCCAGCGACTTAAAAATTATATATTCGTGATCTTGAAACTGCCACCTTTTAATCCATGTAACGAATGACACGAAAAACTAATTTTAAAAAAATTGGACATTTTTATCTTTAAACGTGTTTTCCGGCTAAACTATGCGTCCTAGACCCATCAAACTTTACACTTTTTCTGTCCCTTAAAATTCGATTTGCGGCTAAACTACTTGCCCCAGCGACTTAAAAATTATATATTCGTGATCTTGGAACTGCCACCTTTTAATCCATGTAACGAATGACACGAAAAACTAATTTTAAAAAAATTGGACATTTTTATCTTTAAACGCGTTTTCCGGCTAAACTATGCGTCCTAGACCCATCAAACTTTACACTTTTTCTGTCCCTTAAAATTCGATTTGCGGCTAAACTACTTGCCCCAGCGACTTAAAAATTATATATTCGTGATCTTGGAACTGCCACCTTTTAATCCATGTAACGAATGACACGAAAAACTAATTTTAAAAAAATTGGACATTTTTATCTTTAAACGCGTTTTCCGGCTAAACTATGCGTCCTAGACCCATCAAACTTTACACTTTTTCTGTCCCTTAAAATTCGATTTGCGGCTAAACTACTTGCCCCAGCGACTTAAAAATTATATATTCGTGATCTTGGAACTGCCACCTTTTAATCCATGTAACGAATGACACGAAAAACTAATTTTAAAAAAATTGGACATTTTTATCTTTAAACGCGTTTTCCGGCTAAACTATGCGTCCTAGACCCATCAAACTTTACACTTTTTCTGTCCCTTAAAATTCGATTTGCGGCTAAACTACTTGCCCCAGCGACTTAAAAATTATATATTCGTGATCTTGAAACTGCCACCTTTTAATCCATGTAACGAATGACACGAAAAACTAATTTTAAAAAAATTGGACATTTTTATCTTTAAACGCGTTTTCCGGCTAAACTATGCGTCCTAGACCCATCAAACTTTACACTTTTTCTGTCCCTTAAAATTCGATTTGCGGCTAAACTACTTGCCCCAGCGACTTAAAAATTATATATTCGTGATCTTGGAACTGCCACCTTTTAATCCATGTAACGAATGACACGAAAAACTAATTTTTAAAAAATTGGACATTTTTATCTTTAAACGCGTTTTCCGGCTAAACTATGCGTCCTAGACCCATCAAACTTTACACTTTTTCTGTCCCTTAAAATTCGATTTGCGGCTAAACTACTTGCCCCAGCGACTTAAAAATTATATATTCGTGATCTTGAAACTGCCACCTTTTAATCCATGTAACGAATGACACGAAAAACTAATTTTAAAAAAATTGGACATTTTTATCTTTAAACGCGTTTTCCGGCTAAACTATGCGTCCTAGACCAATCAAACTTTACACTTTTTCTGTCCCTTAAAATTCGATTTGCGGCTAAACTACTTGCCCCAGCGACTTAAAAATTATATATTCGTGATCTTGGAACTGCCACCTTTTAATCCATGTAACGAATGACACGAAAAACTAATTTTAAAAAAATTGGACATTTTTATCTTTAAACGCGTTTTCCGGCTAAACTATGCGTCCTAGACCCATCAAACTTTACACTTTTTCTGTCCCTTAAAATTCGATTTGCGGCTAAACTACTTGCCCCAGCGACTTAAAAATTATATATTCGTGATCTTGGAACTGCCACCTTTTAATCCATGTAACGAATGACACGAAAAACTAATTTTAAAAAAATTGGACATTTTTATCTTTAAACGCGTTTTCCGGCTAAACTATGCGTCCTAGACCCATCAAACTTTACACTTTTTCTGTCCCTTAAAATTCGATTTGCGGCTAAACTACTTGCCCCAGCGACTTAAAAATTATATATTCGTGATCTTGGAACTGCCACCTTTTAATCCATGTAACGAATGACACGAAAAACTAATTTTAAAAAAATTGGACATTTTTATCTTTAAACGCGTTTTCCGGCTAAACTATGCGTCCTAGACCCATCAAACTTTACACATTTTCTGTCCCTTAAAATTCGATTTGCGGCTAAACTACTTGCCCCAGCGACTTAAAAATTATATATTCGTGATCTTGGAACTGCCACCTTTTAATCCATGTAACGAATGACACGAAAAACTAATTTTAAAAAAATTGGACATTTTTATCTTTAAACGCGTTTTCCGGCTAAACTATGCGTCCTAGACCCATCAAACTTTACACTTTTTCTGTCCCTTAAAATTCGATTTGCGGCTAAACTACTTGCCCCAGCGACTTAAAAATTATATATTCGTGATCTTGAAACTGCCACCTTTTAATCCATGTAACGAATGACACGAAAAACTAATTTTAAAAAAATTGGACATTTTTATCTTTAAACGTGTTTTCCGGCTAAACTATGCGTCCTAGACCCATCAAACTTTACACTTTTTCTGTCCCTTAAAATTCGATTTGCGGCTAAACTACTTGCCCCAGCGACTTAAAAATTATATATTCGTGATCTTGGAACTGCCACCTTTTAATCCATGTAACGAATGACACGAAAAACTAATTTTAAAAAAATTGGACATTTTTATCTTTAAACGCGTTTTCCGGCTAAACTATGCGTCCTAGACCCATCAAACTTTACACTTTTTCTGTCCCTTAAAATTCGATTTGCGGCTAAACTACTTGCCCCAGCGACTTAAAAATTATATATTCGTGATCTTGGAACTGCCACCTTTTAATCCATGTAACGAATGACACGAAAAACTAATTTTAAAAAAATTGGACATTTTTATCTTTAAACGCGTTTTCCGGCTAAACTATGCGTCCTAGACCCATCAAACTTTACACTTTTTCTGTCCCTTAAAATTCGATTTGCGGCTAAACTACTTGCCCCAGCGACTTAAAAATTATATATTCGTGATCTTGGAACTGCCACCTTTTAATCCATGTAACGAATGACACGAAAAACTAATTTTAAAAAAATTGGACATTTTTATCTTTAAACGCGTTTTCCGGCTAAACTATGCGTCCTAGACCCATCAAACTTTACACTTTTTCTGTCCCTTAAAATTCGATTTGCGGCTAAACTACTTGCCCCAGCGACTTAAAAATTATATATTCGTGATCTTGAAACTGCCACCTTTTAATCCATGTAACGAATGACACGAAAAACTAATTTTAAAAAAATTGGACATTTTTATCTTTAAACGCGTTTTCCGGCTAAACTATGCGTCCTAGACCCATCAAACTTTACACTTTTTCTGTCCCTTAAAATTCGATTTGCGGCTAAACTACTTGCCCCAGCGACTTAAAAATTATATATTCGTGATCTTGGAACTGCCACCTTTTAATCCATGTAACGAATGACACGAAAAACTAATTTTTAAAAAATTGGACATTTTTATCTTTAAACGCGTTTTCCGGCTAAACTATGCGTCCTAGACCCATCAAACTTTACACTTTTTCTGTCCCTTAAAATTCGATTTGCGGCTAAACTACTTGCCCCAGCGACTTAAAAATTATATATTCGTGATCTTGGAACTGCCACCTTTTAATCCATGTAACGAATGACACGAAAAACTAATTTTAAAAAAATTGGACATTTTTATCTTTAAACGCGTTTTCCGGCTAAACTATGCGTCCTAGACCCATCAAACTTTACACTTTTTCTGTCCCTTAAAATTCGATTTGCGGCTAAACTACTTGCCCCAGCGACTTAAAAATTATATATTCGTGATCTTGGAACTGCCACCTTTTAATCCATGTAACGAATGACACGAAAAACTAATTTTAAAAAAATTGGACATTTTTATCTTTAAACGCGTTTTCCGGCTAAACTATGCGTCCTAGACCCATCAAACTTTACACTTTTTCTGTCCCTTAAAATTCGATTTGCGGCTAAACTACTTGCCCCAGCGACTTAAAAATTATATATTCGTGATCTTGGAACTGCCACCTTTTAATCCATGTAACGAATGACACGAAAAACTAATTTTAAAAAAATTGGACATTTTTATCTTTAAACGCGTTTTCCGGCTAAACTATGCGTCCTAGACCCATCAAACTTTACACTTTTTCTGTCCCTTAAAATTCGATTTGCGGCTAAACTACTTGCCCCAGCGACTTAAAAATTATATATTCGTGATCTTGGAACTGCCACCTTTTAATCCATGTAACGAATGACACGAAAAACTAATTTTAAAAAAATTGGACATTTTTATCTTTAAACGCGTTTTCCGGCTAAACTATGCGTCCTAGACCCATCAAACTTTACACTTTTTCTGTCCCTTAAAATTCGATTTGCGGCTAAACTACTTGCCCCAGCGACTTAAAAATTATATATTCGTGATCTTGGAACTGCCACCTTTTAATCCATGTAACGAATGACATGAAAAACTAATTTTAAAAAAATTGGACATTTTTATCTTTAAACGCGTTTTCCGGCTAAACTATGCGTCCTAGACCCATCAAACTTTACACTTTTTCTGTCCCTTAAAATTCGATTTGCGGCTAAACTACTTGCCCCAGCGACTTAAAAATTATATATTCGTGATCTTGGAACTGCCACCTTTTAATCCATGTAACGAATGACACGAAAAACTAATTTTAAAAAAATTGGACATTTTTATCTTTAAACGCGTTTTCCGGCTAAACTATGCGTCCTAGACCCATCAAACTTTACACTTTTTCTGTCCCTTAAAATTCGATTTGCGGCTAAACTACTTGCCCCAGCGACTTAAAAATTATATATTCGTGATCTTGGAACTGCCACCTTTTAATCCATGTAACGAATGACACGAAAAACTAATTTTAAAAAAATTGGACATTTTTATCTTTAAACGCGTTTTCCGGCTAAACTATGCGTCCTAGACCCATCAAACTTTACACTTTTTCTGTCCCTTAAAATTCGATTTGCGGCTAAACTACTTGCCCCAGCGACTTAAAAATTATATATTCGTGATCTTGGAACTGCCACCTTTTAATCCATGTAACGAATGACACGAAAAACTAATTTTAAAAAAATTGGACATTTTTATCTTTAAACGCGTTTTCCGGCTAAACTATGCGTCCTAGACCCATCAAACTTTACACTTTTTCTGTCCCTTAAAATTCGATTTGCGGCTAAACTACTTGCCCCAGCGACTTAAAAATTATATATTCGTGATCTTGGAACTGCCACCTTTTAATCCATGTAACGAATGACACGAAAAACTAATTTTAAAAAAATTGGACATTTTTATCTTTAAACGCGTTTTCCGGCTAAACTATGCGTCCTAGACCCATCAAACTTTACACTTTTTCTGTCCCTTAAAATTCGATTTGCGGCTAAACTACTTGCCCCAGCGACTTAAAAATTATATATTCGTGATCTTGGAACTGCCACCTTTTAATCCATGTAACGAATGACACGAAAAACTAATTTTAAAAAAATTGGACATTTTTATCTTTAAACGCGTTTTCCGGCTAAACTATGCGTCCTAGACCCATCAAACTTTACACTTTTTCTGTCCCTTAAAATTCGATTTGCGGCTAAACTACTTGCCCCAGCGACTTAAAAATTATATATTCGTGATCTTGGAACTGCCACCTTTTAATCCATGTAACGAATGACACGAAAAACTAATTTTAAAAAAATTGGACATTTTTATCTTTAAACGCGTTTTCCGGGCTAAACTATGCGTCCTAGACCCATCAAACTTTACACTTTTTCTGTCCCTTAAAATTCGATTTGCGGCTAAACTACTTGCCCCAGCGACTTAAAAATTATATATTCGTGATCTTGGAACTGCCACCTTTTAATCCATGTAACGAATGACACGAAAAACTAATTTTAAAAAAATTGGACATTTTTATCTTTAAACGCGTTTTCCGGCTAAACTATGCGTCCTAGACCCATCAAACTTTACACTTTTTCTGTCCCTTAAAATTCGATTTGCGGCTAAACTACTTGCCCCAGCGACTTAAAAATTATATATTCGTGATCTTGGAACTGCCACCTTTTAATCCATGTAACGAATGACACGAAAAACTAATTTTAAAAAAATTGGACATTTTTATCTTTAAACGCGTTTTCCGGCTAAACTATGCGTCCTAGACCCATCAAACTTTACACTTTTTCTGTCCCTTAAAATTCGATTTGCGGCTAAACTACTTGCCCCAGCGACTTAAAAATTATATATTCGTGATCTTGGAACTGCCACCTTTTAATCCATGTAACGAATGACACGAAAAACTAATTTTAAAAAAATTGGACATTTTTATCTTTAAACGCGTTTTCCGGCTAAACTATGCGTCCTAGACCCATCAAACTTTACACTTTTTCTGTCCCTTAAAATTCGATTTGCGGCTAAACTACTTGCCCCAGCGACTTAAAAATTATATATTCGTGATCTTGGAACTGCCACCTTTTAATCCATGTAACGAATGACACGAAAAACTAATTTTAAAAAAATTGGACATTTTTATCTTTAAACGCGTTTTCCGGCTAAACTATGCGTCCTAGACCCATCAAACTTTACACTTTTTCTGTCCCTTAAAATTCGATTTGCGGCTAAACTACTTGCCCCAGCGACTTAAAAATTATATATTCGTGATCTTGGAACTGCCACCTTTTAATCCATGTAACGAATGACACGAAAAACTAATTTTAAAAAAATTGGACATTTTTATCTTTAAACGCGTTTTCCGGCTAAACTATGCGTCCTAGACCCATCAAACTTTACACTTTTTCTGTCCCTTAAAATTCGATTTGCGGCTAAACTACTTGCCCCAGCGACTTAAAAATTATATATTCGTGATCTTGGAACTGCCACCTTTTAATCCATGTAACGAATGACACGAAAAACTAATTTTAAAAAAATTGGACATTTTTATCTTTAAAACGCGTTTTCCGGCTAAACTATGCGTCCTAGACCCATCAAACTTTACACTTTTTCTGTCCCTTAAAATTCGATTTGCGGCTAAACTACTTGCCCCAGCGACTTAAAAATTATATATTCGTGATCTTGGAACTGCCACCTTTTAATCCATGTAACGAATGACACGAAAAACTAATTTTAAAAAAATTGGACATTTTTATCTTTAAACGCGTTTTCCGGCTAAACTATGCGTCCTAGACCCATCAAACTTTACACTTTTTCTGTCCCTTAAAATTCGATTTGCGGCTAAACTACTTGCCCCAGCGACTTAAAAATTATATATTCGTGATCTTGGAACTGCCAACCTTTTAATCCATGTAACGAATGACACGAAAAACTAATTTTAAAAAAATTGGACATTTTTATCTTTAAACGCGTTTTCCGGCTAAACTATGCGTCCTAGACCCATCAAACTTTACACTTTTTCTGTCCCTTAAAATTCGATTTGCGGCTAAACTACTTGCCCCAGCGACTTAAAAATTATATATTCGTGATCTTGGAACTGCCACCTTTTAATCCATGTAACGAATGACACGAAAAACTAATTTTAAAAAAATTGGACATTTTTATCTTTAAAACGCGTTTTTCCGGCTAAACTATGCGTCCTAGACCCATCAAACTTTACACTTTTTCTGTCCCTTAAAATTCGATTTGCGGCTAAACTACTTGCCCCAGCGACTTAAAAATTATATATTCGTGATCTTGGAACTGCCACCTTTTAATCCATGTAACGAATGACACGAAAAACTAATTTAAAAAAATTGGACATTTTTATCTTTAAACGCGTTTTCCCGGCTAAACTATGCGTCCTAGACCCATCAAACTTTACACTTTTTCTGTCCCTTAAAATTCGATTTGCGGCTAAACTACTTGCCCCAGCGACTTAAAAATTATATATTCGTGATCTTGGAACTGCCACCTTTTAATCCATGTAACGAATGACACGAAAAACTAATTTTAAAAAAAATTGGACATTTTTATCTTTAAACGCGTTTTCCGGCTAAACTATGCGTCCTAGACCCATCAAACTTTACACTTTTTCTGTCCCTTAAAATTCGATTTGCGGCTAAACTACTTGCCCCAGCGACTTAAAAATTATATATTCGTGATCTTGGAACTGCCACCTTTTAATCCATGTAACGAATGACACGAAAAACTAATTTTAAAAAAATTGGACATTTTTATCTTTAAACGCGTTTTCGGCTAAACTATGCGTCCTAGACCCATCAAACTTTACACTTTTTCTGTCCCTTAAAATTCGATTTGCGGCTAAACTACTTGCCCCAGCGACTTAAAAATTATATATTCGTGATCTTGGAACTGCCACCTTTTAATCCATGTAACGAATGACACGAAAAACTAATTTTAAAAAAATTGGACATTTTTATCTTTAAAACGCGTTTTTCCCGGCTAAACTATGCGTCCTAGACCCATCAAACTTTACACTTTTTCTGTCCCTTAAAATTCGATTTGCGGCTAAACTACTTGCCCCAGCGACTTAAAAATTATATATTCGTGATCTTGGAACTGCCACCTTTTAATCCATGTAACGAATGACACGAAAAACTAATTTTAAAAAAATTGGACATTTTTATCTTTAAACGCGTTTTCCGGCTAAACTATGCGTCCTAGACCCATCAAACTTTACACTTTTTCTGTCCCTTAAAATTCGATTTGCGGCTAAACTACTTGCCCCAGCGACTTAAAAATT
>CAJVCO010000297.1:0-28704 GCA_910595825.1 Philhelius pedissequus
CAGTCTGTCAGTCTGTCAGTCTGTCAGTCTGTCAGTCTGTCAGTCTGTCAGTCTGCTCAGTCTGTCAGTCTGTCAGTCTGTCAGTCTGTCAGTCTGTCAGTCTGTCAGTCTGTCAGTCTGTCAGTCTGTCAGTCTGTCAGTCTGTCAGTCTGTCAGTCTGTCAGTCTGTCAGTCTGTCAGTCTGTCAGTCTGTCAGTCTGTCAGTCTGTCAGTCTGTCAGTCTGTCAGTCTGTCAGTCTGTCAGTCTGTCAGTCTGTCAGTCTGTCAGTCTGTCAGTCTGTCAGTCTGTCAGTCTGTCAGTCTGTCAGTCTGTCAGTCTGTCAGTCTGTCAGTCTGTCAGTCTGTCAGTCTGTCAGTCTGTCAGTCTGTCAGTCTGTCAGTCTGTCAGTCTGTCAGTCTGTCAGTCTGTCAGTCTGTCAGTCTGTCAGTCTGTCAGTCTGTCAGTCTGTCAGTCTGTCAGTCTGTCAGTCTGTCAGTCTGTCAGTTGTCAGTCTGTCAGTCTGTCAGTCTGTCAGTCTGTCAGTCTGTCAGTCTGTCAGTCTGTCAGTCTGTCAGTCTGTCAGTCTGTCAGTCTGTCAGTCTGTCAGTCTGTCAGTCTGTCAGTCTGTCAGTCTGTCAGTCTGTCAGTCTGTCAGTCTGTCAGTCTGTCAGTCTGTCAGTCTGTCAGTCTGTCAGTCTGTCAGTCTGTCAGTCTGTCAGTCTGTCAGTCTGTCAGTCTGTCAGTCTGTCAGTCTGTCAGTCTGTCAGTCTGTCAGTCTGTCAGTCTGTCAGTCTGTCAGTCTGTCAGTCTGTCAGTCTGTCAGTCTGTCAGTCTGTCAGTCTGTCAGTCTGTCAGTCTGTCAGTCTGTCAGTCTGTCAGTCTGTCAGTCTGTCAGTCTGTCAGTCTGTCAGTCTGTCAGTCTGTCAGGTCTGTCAGTCTGTCAGTCTGTCAGTCTGTCAGTCTGTCAGTCTGTCAGTCTGTCAGTCTGTCAGTCTGTCAGTCTGTCAGTCTGTCAGTCTGTCAGTCTGTCAGTCTGTCAGTCTGTCAGTCTGTCAGTCTGTCAGTCTGTCAGTCTGTCAGTCTGTCAGTCTGTCAGTCTAGTCAGTCTGTCAGTCTGTCAGTCTGTCAGTCTGTCAGTCTGTCAGTCTGTCAGTCTGTCAGTCTGTCAGTCTGTCAGTCTGTCAGTCTGTCAGTCTGTCAGTCTGTCAGTCTGTCAGTCTGTCAGTCCTGTCAGTCTGTCAGTCTGTCAGTCTGTCAGTCTGTCAGTCTGTCAGTCTGTCAGTCTGTCAGTCTGTCAGTCTGTCAGTCTGTCAGTCTGTCAGTCTGTCAGTCTGTCAGTCTTGTCAGTCTGTCAGCCTGTTAGTCTGTCTGTCAGTCTGTCAGTCTGCCAGTCTGTCAGTCTGTCAGTCTGTCAGTCTGTCAGTCTGTCAGTCTGTCAGTCTGTCAGTCTGTCAGTCTGTCAGTCTGTCAGTCTGTCAGTCTGTCAGTCTGTCAGTCTGTCAGCTGTCAGTCTGTCAGTCTGTCAGTCTGTCAGTCTGTCAGTCTGTCAGTCTGTCAGTCTGTCAGTCTGTCAGTCTGTCAGTCTGTCAGTCTGTCAGTCTGTCAGTCTGTCAGTCTGTCAGTCTGTCAGTCTGTCAGTCTGTCAGTCTGTCAGTCTGTCAGTCTGTCAGTATGTCAGTCTGTCAGTATGTCAGTCTGTCAGTCTATCAGTCTGTCAGGTCTGTCAGTCTGTCAGTCTGTCAGTCTGTCAGTCTGTCAGTCTGTCAGTCTGTCAGTCTGTCAGTCTGTCAGTCTGTCAGTCTGTCAGTCTGTCAGTCTGTCAGTCTGTCAGTCTGTCAGTCTGTCAGTCTGTCAGTCTGTCAGTCTGTCAGTCTGTCAGTCTGTCAGTCTGTCAGTCTGTCAGTCTGTCAGTCTGTCAGTCTGTCAGTCTGTCAGTCTGTCAGTCTGTCAGTCTGTCAGTCTGTCAGTCTGTCAGTCTGTCAGTCTGTCAGTCTGTCAGTCTGTCAGTCTGTCAGTCTGTCAGTCTGTCAGTCTGTCAGTCTGTCAGTCTGTCAGTCTGTCAGTCTGTCAGTCTGTCAGTCTGTCAGTCTGTCAGTCTGTCAGTCTGTCAGTCTGTCAGTCTGTCAGTCTGTCAGTCTGTCAGTCTGTCAGTCTGTCAGTCTGTCAGTCTGTCAGTCTGTCAGTCTGTCAGTCTGTCAGTCTGTCAGTCTGTCAGTCTGTCAGTCTGTCAGTCTGTCAGTCTGTCAGTCTGTCAGTCTGTCAGTCTGTCAGTCTGTCAGTCTGTCAGTCTGTCAGTCTGTCAGTCTGTCAGTCTGTCAGTCTGTCAGTCTGTCAGTCTGTCAGTCTGTCAGTCTGTCAGTCTGTCAGTCTGTCAGTCTGTCAGTCTGTCAGTCTGTCAGTCTGTCAGTCTGTCAGTCTGTCAGTCTGTCAGTCTGTCAGTCTGTCAGTCTGTCAGTCTGTCAGTCTGTCAGTCTGTCAGTCTGTCAGTCTGTCAGTCTGTCAGTCTGTCAGTCTGTCAGTCTGTCAGTCTGTCAGTCTGTCAGTCTGTCAGTCTGTCAGTCTGTCAGTCTGTCAGTCTGTCAGTCTGTCAGTCTGTCAGTCTGTCAGTCTGTCAGTCTGTCAGTCTGTCAGTCTGTCAGTCTGTCAGTCCTGTCAGTCTGTCAGTCTGTCAGTCTGTCAGTCTGTCAGTCTGTCAGTCTGTCAGTCCTGTCAGTCTGTCAGTCTGTCAGTCTGTCAGTCTGTCAGTCTGTCAGTCTGTCAGTCTGGTCAGTCTGTCAGTCTGTCAGTCTGTCAGTCTGTCAGTCTGTCAGTCTGTCAGTCTGTCAGTCTGTCAGTCTGTCAGTCTGTCAGTCTGTCAGTCTGTCAGTCTGTCAGTCTGTCAGTCTGTCAGTCTGTCAGTCTGTCAGTCTGTCAGTCTGTCAGTCTGTCAGTCTGTCAGTCTGTCAGTCTGTCAGTCTGTCAGTCTGTCAGTCTGTCAGTCTGTCAGTCTGTCAGTCTGTCAGTCTGTCAGTCTGTCAGTCGTCAGTCTGTCAGTCTGTCAGTCTGTCAGTCTGTCAGTCTGTCAGTCTGTCAGTCTGTCAGTCTGTCAGTCTGTCAGTCTGTCAGTCTGTCAGTCTGTCAGTCTGTCAGTCTGTCAGTCTGTCAGTCTGTCAGTCTGTCAGTCTGTCAGTCTGTCAGTCTGTCAGTCTGTCAGTCTGTCAGTCTGTCAGTCTGTCAGTCTGTCAGTCTGTCAGTCTGTCAGTCTGTCAGTCTGTCAGTCTGTCAGTCTGTCAGTCTGTCAGTCTGTCAGTCTGTCAGTCTGTCAGTCTGTCAGTCTGTCAGTCTGTCAGTCTGTCAGTCTGTCAGTCTGTCAGTCTGTCAGTCTGTCAGTCTGTCAGTCTGTCAGTCTGTCAGTCTGTCAGTCTGTCAGTCTGTCAGTCTGTCAGTCTGTCAGTCTCAGTCTGTCAGTCTGTCAGTCTGTCAGTCTGTCAGTCTGTCAGTCTGTCAGTCTGTCAGTCTGTCAGTCTGTCAGTCTGTCAGTCTGTCAGTCTGTCAGTCTGTCAGTCTGTCAGTTGTCAGTCTGTCAGTCTGTCAGTCTGTCAGTCTGTCAGTCTGTCAGTCTGTCAGTCTGTCAGTCTGTCAGTCTGTCAGTCTGTCAGTCTGTAGTCTGTCAGTCTGTCAGTCTGTCAGTCTGTCAGTCTGTCAGTCTGTCAGTCTGTCAGTCTGTCAGTCTGTCAGTCTGTCAGTCTGGTCAGTCTGTCAGTCTGTCAGTCTGTCAGTCTGTCAGTCTGTCAGTCTGTCAGTCTGTCAGTCTGTCAGTCTGTCAGTCTGTCAGTCTGTCAGTCTGTCAGTCTGTCAGTCCTGTCAGTCTGTCAGTCTGTCAGTCTGTCAGTCTGTCAGTCTGTCAGTCTGTCAGTCTGTCAGTCTGTCAGTCTGTCAGTCTGTCAGTCTGTCAGTCTGTCAGTCTGTCAGTCTGTCAGTCTGTCAGTCTGTCAGTCTGTCAGTCTGTCAGTCTGTCAGTCTGTAGGTCTGTCAGTCTGTCAGTCTGTCAGTCTGTCAGTCTGTCAGTCTGTCAGTCTGTCAGTCTGTCAGTCTGTCAGGTGTCAGTCTGTCAGTCTGTCAGTCTGTCAGTATGTCAGTCTGTCAGTCTGTCAGTCTGTCAGTCTATCAGTCTGTCAGTCTGTCAGTCTGTCAGTCTGTCAGTCTGTCAGTCTGTCAGTCTGTCAGTCTGTCAGTCTGTCAGTCTGTCAGTCTGCAGTCTGTCAGTCTGTCAGTCTGTCAGTCTGTCAGTCTGTCAGTCTGTCAGTCTGTCAGTCTGTCAGTCTGTCAGTCTGTCAGTCTGTCAGTCTGTCAGTCTGTCAGTCTGTCAGTCTGTCAGTCTGTCAGCTGTCAGTCTGGCAGTCTGTCAGTCTGTCAGTATGTCCGTCAGTCTGTCAGTCTGTCAGTCTGTCAGTCTGTCAGTCTGTCAGTCTGTCAGTCTGTCAGTCTGTCAGTCTGTCAGTCTGTCAGTCTGTCAGTCTGTCAGTCTGTCAGTCTGTCAGTCTGTCAGTCTGTCAGTCTGTCAGTCTGTCAGTCTGTCAGTCTGTCAGGTCTGTCAGTCTGTCAGTCTGTCAGTCTGTCAGTCTGTCAGTTGTCAGTCTGTCAGTCTGTCAGTCTGTCAGTCTGTCAGTCTGTCAGTCTGTCAGTCTGTCAGTCTGTCAGTCTGTCAGTCTGTCAGTCTGTCAGTCTGTCAGTCTGTCAGTCTGTCAGTCTGTCAGTCTGTCAGTCTGTCAGTCTGTCAGTCTGTCAGTCTGTCAGTCTGTCAGTCTGTCAGTCTGTCAGTCTGTCAGTCTGTCAGTCTGTCAGTCTGTCAGTCTGTCAGTCTGTCAGTCTGTCAGTCTGTCAGTCTGTCAGTCTGTCAGTCTGTCAGTCTGTCAGTCATCTGTCAGTCTGTCAGTCAGTCTGTCAGTCTGTCAGTCTGTCAGTCTGTCAGTCTGTCAGTCTGTCAGTCTGTCAGTCTCTGTCAGTCTGTCAGTCTGTCAGTTGTCAGTCTGTCCAGTCTGTCAGTCTGTCAGTCTGTCAGTCTGTCAGTCTGTCGTAGTCTGTCAGTCTGTCAGTCTGTCGTCTGTCAGTCTGTCAGTCTGTCAGTCTGTCAGTCTGTCAGTCTGTCAGTCTGTCAGTCCTGTCAGTCTGTCAGTCTGTCAGTCCTGTCAGTCTGTCAGTCTGTCTGTCAGTCTGTCAGTCTGTCAGTCTGTCAGTCTGTCAGTCCTGTCAGTCTGTCAGTGTCAGTCTGTCAGTCTGTCAGTCTGTCAGTCTGTCAGTCTGTCAGTCTGTCAGTCTGTCAGTCTGTCAGTCTGTCAGTCTGTCAGTCTGTCAGTCTGTCAGTCTGTCAGTCTGTCAGTCTGTCAGTCTGTCAGTCTGTCAGTCTGTCAGTCTGTCAGTCTGTCAGTCTGTCAGTCTGTCAGTCTGTCAGTCTGTCAGTCTGTCAGTCTGTCAGTCTGTCAGTCTGTCAGTCTGTCAGTCTGTCAGTCTGTCAGTCTGTCAGTCTGTCAGTCTGTCAGTCTGTCAGTCTGTCAGTCTGTCAGTCTGTCAGTCTGTCAGTCTGTCAGTCTGTCAGTCTGTCAGTCTGTCAGTCTGTCAGTCTGTCAGTCTGTCAGTCTGTCAGTCTGTCAGTCTGTCAGTCTGTCAGTCTGTCAGTCTGTCAGTCTGTCAGTCTGTCAGTCTGTCAGTCTGTCAGTCTGTCAGTCTGTCAGTCTGTCAGTCTGTCAGTCTGTCAGTCTGTCAGTCTGTCAGTCTGTCAGTCTGTCAGTCTGTCAGTCTGTCAGTCTGTCAGTCTGTCAGTCTGTCAGTCTGTCAGTCTGTCAGTCTGTCAGTCTGTCAGTCTGTCAGTCTGTCAGTCTGTCAGTCTGTCAGTCTGTCAGTCTGTCAGTCTGTCAGTCTGTCAGTCTGTCAGTCTGTCAGTCTGTCAGTCTGTCAGTCTGTCAGTCTGTCAGTCTGTCAGTCTGTCAGTCTGTCAGTCTGTCAGTCTGTCAGTCTGTCAGTCTGTCAGTCTGTCGTCTGTCAGTCTGTCAGTCTGTCAGTCTGTCAGTCTGTCAGTCTGTCAGTCTGTCAGTCTGTCAGTCTGTCAGTCTGTCAGTCTGTCAGTCTGTCAGTCTGTCAGTCTGTCAGTCTGTCAGTCTGTCAGTCTGTCAGTCTGTCAGTCTGTCAGTCTGTCAGTCTGTCAGTCTGTCAGTCTGTCAGTCTGTCAGTCTGTCAGTCTGTCAGTCTGTCAGTCTGTCAGTCTGTCAGTCTGTCAGTCTGTCAGTCTGTCAGTCTGTCAGTCTGTCAGTCTGTCAGTCTGTCAGTCTGTCAGTCGTCTGTCAGTCTGTCAGTCTGTCAGTCTGTCAGTCTGTCAGTCTGTCAGTCTGTCAGTCTGTCAGTCTGTCAGTCTGTCAGTCTGTCAGTCTGTCAGTCTGTCAGTCTGTCAGTCTGTCAGTCTGTCAGTCTGTCAGTCTGTCAGTCTGTCAGTCTGTCAGTCTGTCAGTCTGTCAGTCTGTCAGTCTGTCAGTCTGTCAGTCTGTCAGTCTGTCAGTCTGTCAGTCTGTCAGTCTGTCAGTCTGTCAGTCTGTCAGTCTGTCAGTCTGTCAGTCTGTCAGTCTGTCAGTCTGTCAGTCTGTCAGTCTGTCAGTCTGTCGTCTGTCAGTCTGTCAGTCTGTCAGTCTGTCAGTCTGTCAGTCTGTCAGTCTGGTCAGTCTGTCAGTCTGTCAGTCTGTCAGTCTGTCAGTCTGTCAGTCTGTCAGTCTGTCAGTCTGTCAGTCTGTCAGTCTCTGTCAGTCTGTCAGTCTGTCAGTCTGTCAGTCTGTCAGTCTGTCAGTCTGTCAGTCTGTCAGTCTGTCAGTCTGTCAGTCTGTCAGTCTGTCAGTCTGTCAGTCTGTCATTCTGTCAGTCTGTCAGTCTGTCAGTATGTCAGTTTGTCAGTCTGTCAGACTGTTAGTCTGTCAGTCTGTCAGTCTGTCAGTCTGTCAGTCTGTCAGTCTGTCAGTCTGTCAGTCTGTCAGTCTGTCAGTCTGTCAGTCTGTCAGTCTGTCAGTCTGTCAGTCTGTCAGTCTGTCAGTCTGTCAGTCTGTCAGTCTGTCAGTCTGTCAGTCTGTCAGTCTGTCAGTCTGTCAGTCTGTCAGTCTGTCAGTCTGTCAGTCTGTCAGTCTGTCAGTCTGTCAGTCTGTCAGTCTGTCAGTCTGTCAGTCTGTCAGTCTGTCAGTCTGTCAGTCTGTCAGTCTGTCAGTCTGTCAGTCTGTCAGTCTGTCAGTCTGTCAGTCTGTCAGTCTGTCAGTCTGTCAGTCTGTCAGTCTGTCAGTCTGTCAGTCTGTCAGTCTGTCAGTCTGTCAGTCTGTCAGTCTGTCAGTCTGTCAGTCTGTCAGTCTGTCAGTCTGTCAGTCTGTCAGTCTGTCAGTCTGTCAGTCTGTCAGTCTGTCAGTCTGTCAGTCTGTCAGTCTGTCAGTCTGTCAGTCTGTCAGTCTGTCAGTCTGTCAGTCTGTCAGTCTGTCAGTCTGTCAGTCTGGTCAGTCTGTCAGTCTGTCAGTCTGTCAGTCTGTCAGTCTGTCAGTCTGTCAGTCTGTCAGTCTGTCAGTCTGTCAGTCTGTCAGTCTGTCAGTCTGTCAGTCTGTCAGTCTGTCAGTCTGTCAGTCTGTCAGTCTGTCAGTCTGTCAGTCTGTCAGTCTGTCAGTCTGTCAGTCTGTCAGTCTGTCAGTCTGTCAGTCTGTCAGTCTGTCAGTCTGTCAGTCTGTCAGTCTGTCAGTCTGTCAGTCTGTCAGTCTGTCAGTCTGTCAGTCTGTCAGTCTGTCAGTCTGTCAGTCTGTCAGTCTGTCAGTCTGTCAGTGTCAGTCTGTCAGTCTGTCAGTCTGTCAGTCTGTCAGTCTGTCAGTCTGTCAGTCTGTCAGTCTGTCAGTCTGTCAGTCTGTCAGTCTGTCAGTCTGTCAGTCTGTCAGTCTGTCAGTCTGTCAGTCTGTCAGTCTGTCAGTCTGTCAGTCTGTCAGTCTGTCAGTCTGTCAGTCTGTCAGTCTGTCAGTCTGTCAGTCTGTCAGTCTGTCAGTCTGTCAGTCTGTCAGTCTGTCAGTCTTCAGTCTGTCAGTCCTGTCAGTCTGTCAGTCTGTCAGTCTGTCAGTCTGTCAGTCTGTCAGTCTGTCAGTCTGTCAGTCTGTCAGTCTGTCAGTCTGTCAGTCTGTCAGCTGTCAGTCTGTCAGTCTGTCAGTCTGTCAGTCTGTCAGTCTGTCAGTCTGTCAGTCTGTCAGTCTGTCAGTCTGTCAGTCTGTCAGTCTGTCAGTCTGTCAGTCTGTCAGTCTGTCAGTCTGTCAGTCTGTCAGTCTGTCAGTGTCTGTCAGTCTGTCAGTCTGTCAGTCTGTCAGTCTGTCAGTCTGTCAGTCTGTCAGTCTGTCAGTCTGTCAGTCTGTCAGTCTGTCAGTCTGTCAGTCTGTCAGTCTGTCAGTCTGTCAGTCTGTCAGTCTGTCAGTCTGTCAGTCTGTCAGTCTGTCTGTCAGTCTGTCAGTCTGTCAGTCTGTCAGTCTGTCAGTCTGTCAGTCTGTCAGTCTGGTCAGTCTGTCAGTCTGTCAGTCTGTCAGTCTGTCAGTCTGTCAGTCTGTCAGTCTGTCAGTCTGTCAGTCTGTCAGTCTGTCAGTCTGTCAGTCCTGTCAGTCTGTCAGTCTGTCAGTCTGTCAGTCTGTCAGTCTGTCAGTCTGTCAGGTCTGTCAGTCTGTCAGTCTGTCAGTCTGTCAGTCTGTCAGTCTGTCAGTCTGTCAGTCTGTCAGTCTGTCAGTCTGTCAGTCTGTCAGTCTGTCAGTCTGTCAGGTCTGTCAGTCTGTCAGTCTGTCAGTCTGTCAGTCTGTCAGTCTGTCAGTCTGTCAGTCTGTCAGTCTGTCAGTCTGTCAGTCTGTCAGTCTGTCAGTCTGTCAGTCTGTCAGTCTGTCAGTCTGTCAGTCTGTCAGTCTGTCAGTCTGTCAGTCTGTCAGTCTGTCAGTCTGTCAGTCAGTCTGTCAGTCTGTCAGTCTGTCAGTCTGTCAGTCTGTCAGTCTGTCAGTCTGTCAGTCTGTCAGTCTGTCAGTCTGTCAGTCTGTCAGTCTGTCAGTCTGTCAGTCTGTCAGTCTGTCAGTCTGTCAGTCTGTCAGTCTGTCAGTCTGTCAGTCTCAGTCTGTCAGTCTGTCAGTCTGTCAGTCTGTCAGTCTGTCAGTCTGTCAGTCTGTCAGTCTGTCAGTCTGTCAGTCTGTCAGTCTGTCAGTCTGTCAGTCTGTCAGTCAGTCTGTCAGTCTGTCAGTCTGTCAGTCTGTCAGTCTGTCAGTCTGTCAGTCTGTCAGTCTGTCAGTCTGTCAGTCTGTCAGTCTGTCAGTCTGTCAGTCTGTCAGTCTGTCAGTCTGTCAGTCTGTCAGTCTGTCAGTCTGTCAGTCTGTCAGTCTGTCAGTCTGTCAGTCTGTCAGTCTGTCAGTCTGTCAGTCTGTCAGTCTGTCAGTCTGTCAGTCTGTCAGTCTGTCAGTCTGTCAGTCTGTCAGTCTGTCAGTCTGTCAGTCTGTCAGTCTGTCAGTCTGTCAGTCTGTCAGTCTGTCAGTCTGTCAGTCTGTCAGTCTGTCAGTCTGTCAGTCTGTCAGTCTGTCAGTCTGTCAGTCTGTCAGTCTGTCAGTCTGTCAGTCTGTCAGTCTGTCAGTCTGTCAGTCTGTCAGTCTGTCAGTCTGTCAGTCAGTCTGTCAGTCTGTCAGTCTGTCAGTCTGTCAGTCTGTCAGTCGTCAGTCAGTCTGTCAGTCTGTCAGTCTGTCAGTCTGTCAGTCTGTCAGTCTGTCAGTCTGTCAGTCTGTCAGTCTGTCAGTCTGTCAGTCTGTCAGTCTGTCAGTCTGTCAGTCTGTCAGTCTGTCAGTCTGTCAGTCTGTCAGTCTGTCAGTCTGTCAGTCTGTCAGTCTGTCAGTCTGTCAGTCTGTCAGTCTGTCAGTCTGTCAGCTGTCAGTCTGTCAGTCTGTCAGTCTGTCAGTCTGTCAGTCTGTCAGTCTGTCAGTCTGTCAGTCTGTCAGTCTGTCTCTGCAGTCTGTCAGTCTGTCAGTCTGTCAGTCTGTCAGTCTGTCAGTCTGTCAGTCTGTCAGTCTGTCAGTCTGTCAGTCTGTCAGTCTGTCAGTATGTCAGTCTGTCAGTCTGTCAGTCTGTCAGTCTGTCAGTCTTCTGTCAGTCTGTCAGTCTGTCAGTCTGTCAGTCTGTCAGTCTGTCAGTCTGTCAGTCTGTCAGTCTGTCAGTCTGTCAGTCTGTCAGTCTGTCAGTCTGTCAGTCTGTCAGTCTGTCAGTCTGTCAGTCTGTCAGTCTGTCAGTCTGTCAGTCTGTCAGTCTGTCAGTCTGTCAGTCTGTCAGTCTGTCAGTCTGTCAGTCTGTCAGTCTGTCAGTCTGTCAGTCTGTCAGTCTGTCAGTCTGTCAGTCTGTCAGTCTGTCAGTCTGTCAGTCTGTCAGTCTGTCAGTCTGTCAGTCTGTCAGTCTGTCAGTCTGTCAGTCTGTCAGTCTGTCAGTCTGTCAGTCTGTCAGTCTGTCAGTCTGTCAGTCTGTCAGTCTGTCAGTCTGTCAGTCTGTCAGTCTGTCAGTCTGCTGTCAGTCCAGTCTGTCAGTCTGTCAGTCTGTCAGTCTGTCAGTCTGTCAGGTCTGTCAGTCTGTCAGTCTGTCAGTCTGTCAGTCTGTCAGTCTGTCAGTCTGTCAGTCTGTCAGTCTGTCAGTCTGTCAGTCGTCAGTCTGTCAGTCTGTCAGTCTGTCAGTCTGTCAGTCTGTCAGTCTGTCAGTCTGTCAGTCTGTCAGTCTGTCAGTCTGTCAGTCTGTCAGTCTGTCAGTCTGTCAGTCTGTCAGTCTGTCAGTCTGTCAGTCTGTCAGTCTGTCAGTCTGTCAGTCTGTCAGTCGGTCAGTCTGTCAGTCTGTCAGTCTGTCAGTCTGTCAGTCTGTCAGTCTGTCAGTCTGTCAGTCTGTCAGTCTGTCAGTCTGTCAGTCTGTCAGTCTGTCAGTCTGTCAGTCTGTCAGTCTGTCAGTCTGTCAGTCTGTCAGTCTGTCAGTCTGTCAGTCTGTCAGTCTGTCAGTCTGTCAGTCTGTCAGTCTGTCAGTCTGTCAGTCTGTCAGTCTGTCAGTCTGTCAGTCTGTCGTCTGTCAGTCTGTCAGTCTGTCAGTCTGTCAGTCTGTCAGTCTGTCAGTCTGTCAGTCTGTCAGTCTGTCAGTCTGTCAGTCTGTCAGTCTGTCAGTCTGTCAGTCTGTCAGTCTGTCAGTCTGTCAGTCTGTCAGTCTGTCAGTCTGTCAGTCTGTCAGTCTGTCAGTCTGTCAGTCTGTCAGTCTGTCAGTCTGTCAGTCTGTCAGTCTGTCAGTCTGTCAGTCTGTCAGTCTGTCAGTCTGTCAGTCTGTCAGTCTGTCAGTCTGTCAGTCTGTCAGTCTGGTCAGTCTGTCAGTCTGTCAGTCTGTCAGTCTGTCAGTCTGTCAGTCTGTCAGTCTGTCAGTCTGTCAGTCTGTCAGTCTGTCAGTCTGTCAGTCTGTCAGTCTGTCAGTCTGTCAGTCTGTCAGTCTGTCAGTCTGTCAGTCTGTCAGTCTGTCAGTCTGTCAGTCTGTCAGTCTGTCAGTCTGTCAGTCTGTCAGTCTGTCAGTCTGTCAGTCTGTCAGTCTGTCAGTCTGTCAGTCTGTCAGTCTGTCAGTCTGTCAGTCTGTCAGTCTGTCAGTCTGTCAGTCTGTCAGTCTGTCAGTCTGTCAGTCTGTCAGTCTGTCAGTCTGTCAGTCTGGTCTGTCCTGTCAGTCTGTCAGTCTGTCAGTCTGTCAGTCTGTCAGTCTGTCAGTCTGTCAGTCTGTCAGTCTGTCAGTCTGTCAGTCTGTCAGTCTGTCAGTCTGTCAGTCTGTCAGTCTGTCAGTCTGTCAGTCTGTCAGTCTGTCAGTCTGTCAGTCTGTCAGTCTGTCAGTCTGTCAGTTCTGTCAGTCTGTCAGTCTGTCAGTCTGTCAGTCTGTCAGTCTGTCAGTCTGTCAGTCTGTCAGTCTGTCAGTCTGTCAGTCTGTCAGTCTGTCAGTCTGTCAGTCTGTCAGTCTGTCAGTCTGTCAGTCTGTCAGTCTGTCAGTCTGTCAGTCTGTCAGTCTGTCAGTCTGTCAGTCTGTCAGTCTGTCAGTCTGTCAGTCTGTCAGTCTGTCAGTCTGTCAGTCTGTCAGTCTGTCAGTCTGTCAGTCTGTCAGTCTGTCAGTCTGTCCGTCTGTCAGTCTGTCAGTCTGTCAGTCTGTCAGTCTGTCAGTCTGTCAGTCTGTCAGTCTGTCAGTCTGTCAGTCTGTCAGTCTGTCAGTCTGTCAGTCTAGTCCTGTCAGTCTGTCAGTCTGTCAGTCTGTCAGTCTGTCAGTCTGTCAGTCTGTCAGTCTGTCAGTCTGTCAGTCTGTCAGTCTGTCAGTCTGTCTGTCAGTCTGTCAGTCTGTCAGTCTGTCAGTCTGTCAGTCTGTCAGTCTGTCAGTCTGTCAGTCTGTCAGTCTGTCAGTCTGTCAGTCTGTCAGTCTGTCAGTCTGTCAGTCTGTCAGTCTGTCAGTCTGTCAGTCTGTCAGTCTGTCAGTCTGTCAGTCTGTCAGTCTGTCAGTCTGTCAGTCTGTCAGTCTGTCAGTCTGTCAGTCTGTCAGTCTGTCAGTCTGTCAGTCTGTCAGTCTGTCAGTCTGTCAGTCTGTCAGTCTGTCAGTCTGTCAGTCTATCAGTCTGTCAGTCTGTCAGTCTGTCAGTCTGTCAGTCTGTCAGTCTGTCAGTCTGTCAGTCTGTCAGTCTGTCAGTCTGTCAGTCTGTCAGTCTGTCAGTCTGTCAGTCAGTCTGTCAGTCTGTCAGTCTGTCAGTCTGTCAGTCTGTCAGTCTGTCAGTCTGTCAGTCTGTCAGTCTGTCAGTCTGTCAGTCTGTCAGTCTGGTCAGTCTGTCAGTCTGTCAGTCTGTCAGTCTGTCAGTCTGTCAGTCTGTCAGTCTGTCAGTCTGTCAGTCTGTCAGTCTGTCAGTCTGTCAGTCTGGTCAGTCTGTCAGTCAGTCTGTCAGTCTGTCAGTCTGTCAGTCTGTCAGTCTGTCAGTCTGTCAGTCTGTCAGTCTGTCAGTCTGTCAGTCTGTCAGTCTGTCAGTCTGTCAGTCTGTCAGTCTGTCAGTCTGTCAGTCTGTCAGTCTGTCAGTCTGTCAGTCTGTCAGTCTGTCAGTCTGTCAGTCTGTCAGTCTGTCAGTCTGTCAGTCTGTCAGTCTGTCAGTATGTCAGTCTGTCAGTCTGTCGTCTGTCAGTCTGTCAGTCTGTCAGTCTGTCAGTCTGTCAGTCTGTCAGTCTGTCAGTCTGTCAGTCTGTCAGTCTGTCAGTCTGTCAGTCTGTCAGTCTGTCAGTCTGTCAGTCTGTCAGTCTGTCAGTCTGTCAGTCTGTCAGTCTGTCAGTCTGTCAGTCTGTCAGTCTGTCAGTCTGTCAGTCTGTCAGTCTGTCAGTCTGTCAGTCTGTCAGTCTGTCAGTCTGTCAGTCTGTCAGTCTGTCAGTCTGTGAGTCTGTCAGTCTGTCAGGTCTGTCAGTCTGTCAGTCTGTCAGTCTGTCAGTCTGTCAGTCTGTCAGTCTGTCAGTCTGTCAGTCTGTCAGTCTGTCAGTCTGTCAGTCTGTCAGTCTGTCAGTCTGTCAGTCTGTCAGTCTGTCAGTCTGTCAGTCTGTCAGTCCGTCAGTCTGTCAGTCTGTCAGTCTGTCAGTCTGTCAGCTGTCAGTCTGTCAGTCTGTCAGTCTGTCAGTCTGTCAGTCTGTCAGTCTGTCAGTCTGTCAGTCTGTCAGTCTGTCAGTCTGTCAGTCTGTCAGTCTGTCAGTCTGTCAGTGTGTCAGTCTGTCAGTCTGTCAGTCTGTCAGTCTGTCAGTCTGTCAGTCTGTCAGTCTGTCAGTCTATCAGTCTGTCAGTCTGTCAGTCTGTCAGTCTGTCAGTCTGTCAGTCTGTCAGTCTGTCAGTCTGTCAGTCTGTCAGTCTGTCAGTCTGTCAGTCTGTCAGTCTGTCAGTCTGTCAGTTTGTCAGTCTGTCAGCCTGTTAGTCTGTCAGTCTGTCAGTCTGTCAGTCTGTCAGTCTGTCAGTCTGTCAGTCTGTCAGTCTGTCAGTCTGTCAGTCTGTCAGTATGTCAGTCTGTCAGTCTATCAGTCTGTCAGTCTGTCAGTCTGTCAGTCTGTCAGTCTGTCAGTCTGTCAGTCTGTCAGTCTGTCAGTCTGTCAGTCTGTCAGTCTGTCAGTCTGTCAGTCTGTCAGTCTGTCAGTCTGTCAGTATGTCAGTCTGTCAGTCTGTCAGTCTGTCAGTCTATCAGTCTGTCAGTCTGTCAGTCTGTCAGTCTGTCAGTCTGTCAGTCTGTCAGTCTGTCAGTCTGTCAGTCTGTCAGTCTGTCAGTCTGTCAGTCTGTCAGTCTGTCAGTCTGTCAGTCTGTCAGTCTGTCAGTCTGTCAGTCTGTCAGTCTGTCAGTCTGTCAGTCTGTCAGTCTGTCAGTCTGTCAGTCTGTCGAGGCTGTCAGTCTGTCAGTCTGTCAGTCTGTCAGTAGTCGTCTGTCAGTCTGTCAGTCTGTCAGTCTGTCAGTCTGTCAGTCTGTCAGTCTGTCAGTCTGTCAGTCTGTCAGTCTGTCAGTCTGTCAGTCTGTCAGTCTGTCAGTCTGTCAGTCTGTCAGTCTGTCAGTCCGTCAGTCTGTCAGTCTGTCAGTCTGTTAGTCTGTCAGTCTGTCAGTCTGTCAGTCTGTCAGTCTGTCAGTCTGTCAGTCTGTCAGTCTGTCAGTCTGTCAGTCTGTCAGTCTGTCAGTCTGTCAGTCTGTCAGTCTGTCAGTCTGTCAGTGTGTCAGTCTGTCAGTCTGTCAGTCTGTCAGTCTGTCAGTATGTCAGTCTGTCAGTATGTCAGTCTGTCAGTCTATCAGTCTGTCAGTCTGTCAGTCTGTCAGTCTGTCAGTCTGTCAGTCTGTCAGTCTGTCAGTCTGTCAGTCTGTCAGTCTGTCAGTCTGTCAGTCTGTCAGTTTGTCAGTCTGTCAGCCTGTTAGTCTGTCAGTCTGTCAGTCTGTCAGTCTGTCAGTCTGTCAGTATGTCAGTCTGTCAGTATGTCAGTCTGTCAGTCTATCAGTCTGTCAGTCTGTCAGTCTGTCAGTCTGTCAGTCTGTCAGTCTGTCAGTCTGTCAGTCTGTCAGTCTGTCAGTCTGTCAGTCTGTCAGTCTGTCAGTCTGTCAGTCTGTCAGTCTGTCAGTCTGTCAGTATGTCAGTCTGTCAGTATGTCAGTCTGTCAGTCGTCATCTGTCAGTCTGTCAGTCTGTCAGTCTGTCAGTCTGTCAGTCTGTCAGTCTGTCAGTCTGTCAGTCTGTCAGTCTGTCAGTCTGTCAGTCTGTCAGTCTGTCAGTCTGTCAGTCTGTCAGTCTGTCAGTCTGTCAGTCTGTCAGTCTGTCAGTCTGTCAGTCTGTCAGTCTGTCAGTCTGTCAGTCTGTCAGTCTGTCAGTCTGTCAGTCTGTCAGTCTGTCAGTCTGTCAGTCTGTCAGTCTGTCAGTCTGTCTGTCAGTCTGTCAGTCTGTCAGTCTGTCAGTCTGTCAGTCTGTCAGTCTGTCAGTCTGTCAGTCTGTCAGTCTGTCAGTCTGTCAGTCTGTCAGTCTGTCAGTCTGTCAGTCTGTCAGTCTGTCAGTCTGTCAGTCTGTCAGTCTGTCAGTCTGTCAGTCTGTCAGTCTGTCAGCCTGTTAGTCTGTCAGTCTGTCAGTCTGTCAGTCTGTCAGTCTGTCAGTCTGTCAGTCTGTCAGTCTGTCCAGTCTGTCAGTCTGTCAGTCTGTCAGTCAGTCTGTCAGTCTGTCAGTCTGTCAGTCTGTCAGTCTGTCAGTCTGTCAGTCTGTCAGTCTGTCAGTCTGTCAGTCTGTCAGTCTGTCAGTCTGTCAGTCTGTCAGTCTGTCAGTCTGTCAGTCTGTCAGTCTGTCAGTCTGTCAGTCTGTCAGTCTGTCAGTCTGTCAGTCTGTCAGTCTGTCAGTCTGTCAGTCTGTCAGTCTGTCAGTCTGTCAGTCTGTCAGTCTGTCAGTCTGTCAGTCTGTCAGTCTGTCAGTCTGTCAGTCTGTCAGTCTGTCAGTCTGTCAGTCTGTCAGTCTGTCAGTCTGTCAGTCTGTCAGTCTGTCAGTCTGTCAGTCTGTCAGTCTGTCAGTCTGTCAGTCTGTCAGTCTGTCAGTCTGTCAGTCTGTCAGTCTGTCAGTCTGTCAGTCTGTCAGTCTGTCAGTCTGTCAGTCTGTCAGTCTGTCAGTCTGTCAGTCTGTCAGTCTGTCAGTCTGTCAGTCTGTCAGTCTGTCAGTCTGTCAGTCTGTCAGTCTGTCAGTCTGTCAGTCTGTCAGTCTGTCAGTCTGTCAGTCTGTCAGTCTGTCAGTCTGTCAGTCTGTCAGTCTGTCAGTCTGTCAGTCTGTCAGTCTGTCAGTCTGTCAGTCTGTCAGTCTGTCAGTCTGTCAGTCTGTCAGTCTGTCAGTCTGTCAGTCTGTCAGTCTGTCAGTCTGTCAGTCTGTCAGTCTGTCAGTCTGTCAGTCTGTCAGTCTGTCAGTCTGTCAGTCTGTCAGTCTGTCAGTCTGTCAGTCTGTCAGTCTGTCAGTCTGTCAGTCTGTCAGTCTGTCAGTCTGTCAGTCTGTCAGTCTGTCAGTCTGTCAGTCTGTCAGTCTGTCAGTCTGTCAGTCTGTCAGTCTGTCAGTCTGTCAGTCTGTCAGTCTGTCAGTCTGTCAGTCTGTCAGTCTGTCAGTCTGTCAGTCTGTCAGTCTGTCAGTCTGTCAGTCTGTCAGTCTGTCAGTCTGTCAGTCTGTCAGTCTGTCAGTCTGTCAGTCTGTCAGTCTGTCAGTCTGTCAGTCTGTCAGTCTGTCAGTCTGTCAGTCTGTCAGTCTGTCAGTCTGTCAGTCTGTCAGTCTGTCAGTCTGTCAGTCTGTCAGTCTGTCAGTCTGTCAGTCTGTCAGTCTGTCAGTCTGTCAGTCTGTCAGTCTGTCAGTCTGTCAGTCTGTCAGTCTGTCAGTCTGTCAGTCTGTCAGTCTGTCAGTCTGTCAGTCTGTCAGTCTGTCAGTCTGTCAGTCTGTCAGTCTGTCAGTCTGTCAGTCTGTCAGTCTGTCAGTCTGTCAGTCTGTCAGTCTGTCAGTCTGTCAGTCTGTCAGTCTGTCAGTCTGTCAGTCTGTCAGTCTGTCAGTCTGTCAGTCTGTCAGTCTGTCAGTCTGTCAGTCTGTCAGTCTGTCAGTCTGTCAGTCTGTCAGTCTGTCAGTCTGTCAGTCTGTCAGTCTGTCAGTCTGTCAGTCTGTCAGTCTGTCAGTCTGTCAGTCTGTCAGTCTGTCAGTCTGTCAGTCTGTCAGTCTGTCAGTCTGTCAGTCTGTCAGTCTGTCAGTCTGTCAGTCTGTCAGTCTGTCAGTCTGTCAGTCTGTCAGTCTGTCAGTCTGTCAGTCTGTCAGTCTGTCAGTCTGTCAGTCTGTCAGTCTGTCAGTCTGTCAGTCTGTCAGTCTGTCAGTCTGTCAGTCTGTCAGTCTGTCAGTCTGTCAGTCTGTCAGTCTGTCAGTCTGTCAGTCTGTCAGTCTGTCAGTCTGTCAGTCTGTCAGTCTGTCAGTCTGTCAGTCTGTCAGTCTGTCAGTCTGTCAGTCTGTCAGTCTGTCAGTCTGTCAGTCTGTCAGTCTGTCAGTCTGTCAGTCTGTCAGTCTGTCAGTCTGTCAGTCTGTCAGTCTGTCAGTCTGTCAGTCTGTCAGTCTGTCAGTCTGTCAGTCTGTCAGTCTGTCAGTCTGTCAGTCTGTCAGTCTGTCAGTCTGTCAGTCTGTCAGTCTGTCAGTCTGTCAGTCTGTCAGTCTGTCAGTCTGTCAGTCTGTCAGTCTGTCAGTCTGTCAGTCTGTCAGTCTGTCAGTCTGTCAGTCTGTCAGTCTGTCAGTCTGTCAGTCTGTCAGTCTGTCAGTCTGTCAGTCTGTCAGTCTGTCAGTCTGTCAGTCTGTCAGTCTGTCAGTCTGTCAGTCTGTCAGTCTGTCAGTCTGTCAGTCTGTCAGTCTGTCAGTCTGTCAGTCTGTCAGTCTGTCAGTCTGTCAGTCTGTCAGTCTGTCAGTCTGTCAGTCTGTCAGTCTGTCAGTCTGTCAGTCTGTCAGTCTGTCAGTCTGTCAGTCTGTCAGTCTGTCAGTCTGTCAGTCTGTCAGTCTGTCAGTCTGTCAGTCTGTCAGTCTGTCAGTCTGTCAGTCTGTCAGTCTGTCAGTCTGTCAGTCTGTCAGTCTGTCAGTCTGTCAGTCTGTCAGTCTGTCAGTCTGTCAGTCTGTCAGTCTGTCAGTCTGTCAGTCTGTCAGTCTGTCAGTCTGTCAGTCTGTCAGTCTGTCAGTCTGTCAGTCTGTCAGTCTGTCAGTCTGTCAGTCTGTCAGTCTGTCAGTCTGTCAGTCTGTCAGTCTGTCAGTCTGTCAGTCTGTCAGTCTGTCAGTCTGTCAGTCTGTCAGTCTGTCAGTCTGTCAGTCTGTCAGTCTGTCAGTCTGTCAGTCTGTCAGTCTGTCAGTCTGTCAGTCTGTCAGTCTGTCAGTCTGTCAGTCTGTCAGTCTGTCAGTCTGTCAGTCTGTCAGTCTGTCAGTCTGTCAGTCTGTCAGTCTGTCAGTCTGTCAGTCTGTCAGTCTGTCAGTCTGTCAGTCTGTCAGTCTGTCAGTCTGTCAGTCTGTCAGTCTGTCAGTCTGTCAGTCTGTCAGTCTGTCAGTCTGTCAGTCTGTCAGTCTGTCAGTCTGTCAGTCTGTCAGTCTGTCAGTCTGTCAGTCTGTCAGTCTGTCAGTCTGTCAGTCTGTCAGTCTGTCAGTCTGTCAGTCTGTCAGTCTGTCAGTCTGTCAGTCTGTCAGTCTGTCAGTCTGTCAGTCTGTCAGTCTGTCAGTCTGTCAGTCTGTCAGTCTGTCAGTCTGTCAGTCTGTCAGTCTGTCAGTCTGTCAGTCTGTCAGTCTGTCAGTCTGTCAGTCTGTCAGTCTGTCAGTCTGTCAGTCTGTCAGTCTGTCAGTCTGTCAGTCTGTCAGTCTGTCAGTCTGTCAGTCTGTCAGTCTGTCAGTCTGTCAGTCTGTCAGTCTGTCAGTCTGTCAGTCTGTCAGTCTGTCAGTCTGTCAGTCTGTCAGTCTGTCAGTCTGTCAGTCTGTCAGTCTGTCAGTCTGTCAGTCTGTCAGTCTGTCAGTCTGTCAGTCTGTCAGTCTGTCAGTCTGTCAGTCTGTCAGTCTGTCAGTCTGTCAGTCTGTCAGTCTGTCAGTCTGTCAGTCTGTCAGTCTGTCAGTCTGTCAGTCTGTCAGTCTGTCAGTCTGTCAGTCTGTCAGTCTGTCAGTCTGTCAGTCTGTCAGTCTGTCAGTCTGTCAGTCTGTCAGTCTGTCAGTCTGTCAGTCTGTCAGTCTGTCAGTCTGTCAGTCTGTCAGTCTGTCAGTCTGTCAGTCTGTCAGTCTGTCAGTCTGTCAGTCTGTCAGTCTGTCAGTCTGTCAGTCTGTCAGTCTGTCAGTCTGTCAGTCTGTCAGTCTGTCAGTCTGTCAGTCTGTCAGTCTGTCAGTCTGTCAGTCTGTCAGTCTGTCAGTCTGTCAGTCTGTCAGTCTGTCAGTCTGTCAGTCTGTCAGTCTGTCAGTCTGTCAGTCTGTCAGTCTGTCAGTCTGTCAGTCTGTCAGTCTGTCAGTCTGTCAGTCTGTCAGTCTGTCAGTCTGTCAGTCTGTCAGTCTGTCAGTCTGTCAGTCTGTCAGTCTGTCAGTCTGTCAGTCTGTCAGTCTGTCAGTCTGTCAGTCTGTCAGTCTGTCAGTCTGTCAGTCTGTCAGTCTGTCAGTCTGTCAGTCTGTCAGTCTGTCAGTCTGTCAGTCTGTCAGTCTGTCAGTCTGTCAGTCTGTCAGTCTGTCAGTCTGTCAGTCTGTCAGTCTGTCAGTCTGTCAGTCTGTCAGTCTGTCAGTCTGTCAGTCTGTCAGTCTGTCAGTCTGTCAGTCTGTCAGTCTGTCAGTCTGTCAGTCTGTCAGTCTGTCAGTCTGTCAGTCTGTCAGTCTGTCAGTCTGTCAGTCTGTCAGTCTGTCAGTCTGTCAGTCTGTCAGTCTGTCAGTCTGTCAGTCTGTCAGTCTGTCAGTCTGTCAGTCTGTCAGTCTGTCAGTCTGTCAGTCTGTCAGTCTGTCAGTCTGTCAGTCTGTCAGTCTGTCAGTCTGTCAGTCTGTCAGTCTGTCAGTCTGTCAGTCTGTCAGTCTGTCAGTCTGTCAGTCTGTCAGTCTGTCAGTCTGTCAGTCTGTCAGTCTGTCAGTCTGTCAGTCTGTCAGTCTGTCAGTCTGTCAGTCTGTCAGTCTGTCAGTCTGTCAGTCTGTCAGTCTGTCAGTCTGTCAGTCTGTCAGTCTGTCAGTCTGTCAGTCTGTCAGTCTGTCAGTCTGTCAGTCTGTCAGTCTGTCAGTCTGTCAGTCTGTCAGTCTGTCAGTCTGTCAGTCTGTCAGTCTGTCAGTCTGTCAGTCTGTCAGTCTGTCAGTCTGTCAGTCTGTCAGTCTGTCAGTCTGTCAGTCTGTCAGTCTGTCAGTCTGTCAGTCTGTCAGTCTGTCAGTCTGTCAGTCTGTCAGTCTGTCAGTCTGTCAGTCTGTCAGTCTGTCAGTCTGTCAGTCTGTCAGTCTGTCAGTCTGTCAGTCTGTCAGTCTGTCAGTCTGTCAGTCTGTCAGTCTGTCAGTCTGTCAGTCTGTCAGTCTGTCAGTCTGTCAGTCTGTCAGTCTGTCAGTCTGTCAGTCTGTCAGTCTGTCAGTCTGTCAGTCTGTCAGTCTGTCAGTCTGTCAGTCTGTCAGTCTGTCAGTCTGTCAGTCTGTCAGTCTGTCAGTCTGTCAGTCTGTCAGTCTGTCAGTCTGTCAGTCTGTCAGTCTGTCAGTCTGTCAGTCTGTCAGTCTGTCAGTCTGTCAGTCTGTCAGTCTGTCAGTCTGTCAGTCTGTCAGTCTGTCAGTCTGTCAGTCTGTCAGTCTGTCAGTCTGTCAGTCTGTCAGTCTGTCAGTCTGTCAGTCTGTCAGTCTGTCAGTCTGTCAGTCTGTCAGTCTGTCAGTCTGTCAGTCTGTCAGTCTGTCAGTCTGTCAGTCTGTCAGTCTGTCAGTCTGTCAGTCTGTCAGTCTGTCAGTCTGTCAGTCTGTCAGTCTGTCAGTCTGTCAGTCTGTCAGTCTGTCAGTCTGTCAGTCTGTCAGTCTGTCAGTCTGTCAGTCTGTCAGTCTGTCAGTCTGTCAGTCTGTCAGTCTGTCAGTCTGTCAGTCTGTCAGTCTGTCAGTCTGTCAGTCTGTCAGTCTGTCAGTCTGTCAGTCTGTCAGTCTGTCAGTCTGTCAGTCTGTCAGTCTGTCAGTCTGTCAGTCTGTCAGTCTGTCAGTCTGTCAGTCTGTCAGTCTGTCAGTCTGTCAGTCTGTCAGTCTGTCAGTCTGTCAGTCTGTCAGTCTGTCAGTCTGTCAGTCTGTCAGTCTGTCAGTCTGTCAGTCTGTCAGTCTGTCAGTCTGTCAGTCTGTCAGTCTGTCAGTCTGTCAGTCTGTCAGTCTGTCAGTCTGTCAGTCTGTCAGTCTGTCAGTCTGTCAGTCTGTCAGTCTGTCAGTCTGTCAGTCTGTCAGTCTGTCAGTCTGTCAGTCTGTCAGTCTGTCAGTCTGTCAGTCTGTCAGTCTGTCAGTCTGTCAGTCTGTCAGTCTGTCAGTCTGTCAGTCTGTCAGTCTGTCAGTCTGTCAGTCTGTCAGTCTGTCAGTCTGTCAGTCTGTCAGTCTGTCAGTCTGTCAGTCTGTCAGTCTGTCAGTCTGTCAGTCTGTCAGTCTGTCAGTCTGTCAGTCTGTCAGTCTGTCAGTCTGTCAGTCTGTCAGTCTGTCAGTCTGTCAGTCTGTCAGTCTGTCAGTCTGTCAGTCTGTCAGTCTGTCAGTCTGTCAGTCTGTCAGTCTGTCAGTCTGTCAGTCTGTCAGTCTGTCAGTCTGTCAGTCTGTCAGTCTGTCAGTCTGTCAGTCTGTCAGTCTGTCAGTCTGTCAGTCTGTCAGTCTGTCAGTCTGTCAGTCTGTCAGTCTGTCAGTCTGTCAGTCTGTCAGTCTGTCAGTCTGTCAGTCTGTCAGTCTGTCAGTCTGTCAGTCTGTCAGTCTGTCAGTCTGTCAGTCTGTCAGTCTGTCAGTCTGTCAGTCTGTCAGTCTGTCAGTCTGTCAGTCTGTCAGTCTGTCAGTCTGTCAGTCTGTCAGTCTGTCAGTCTGTCAGTCTGTCAGTCTGTCAGTCTGTCAGTCTGTCAGTCTGTCAGTCTGTCAGTCTGTCAGTCTGTCAGTCTGTCAGTCTGTCAGTCTGTCAGTCTGTCAGTCTGTCAGTCTGTCAGTCTGTCAGTCTGTCAGTCTGTCAGTCTGTCAGTCTGTCAGTCTGTCAGTCTGTCAGTCTGTCAGTCTGTCAGTCTGTCAGTCTGTCAGTCTGTCAGTCTGTCAGTCTGTCAGTCTGTCAGTCTGTCAGTCTGTCAGTCTGTCAGTCTGTCAGTCTGTCAGTCTGTCAGTCTGTCAGTCTGTCAGTCTGTCAGTCTGTCAGTCTGTCAGTCTGTCAGTCTGTCAGTCTGTCAGTCTGTCAGTCTGTCAGTCTGTCAGTCTGTCAGTCTGTCAGTCTGTCAGTCTGTCAGTCTGTCAGTCTGTCAGTCTGTCAGTCTGTCAGTCTGTCAGTCTGTCAGTCTGTCAGTCTGTCAGTCTGTCAGTCTGTCAGTCTGTCAGTCTGTCAGTCTGTCAGTCTGTCAGTCTGTCAGTCTGTCAGTCTGTCAGTCTGTCAGTCTGTCAGTCTGTCAGTCTGTCAGTCTGTCAGTCTGTCAGTCTGTCAGTCTGTCAGTCTGTCAGTCTGTCAGTCTGTCAGTCTGTCAGTCTGTCAGTCTGTCAGTCTGTCAGTCTGTCAGTCTGTCAGTCTGTCAGTCTGTCAGTCTGTCAGTCTGTCAGTCTGTCAGTCTGTCAGTCTGTCAGTCTGTCAGTCTGTCAGTCTGTCAGTCTGTCAGTCTGTCAGTCTGTCAGTCTGTCAGTCTGTCAGTCTGTCAGTCTGTCAGTCTGTCAGTCTGTCAGTCTGTCAGTCTGTCAGTCTGTCAGTCTGTCAGTCTGTCAGTCTGTCAGTCTGTCAGTCTGTCAGTCTGTCAGTCTGTCAGTCTGTCAGTCTGTCAGTCTGTCAGTCTGTCAGTCTGTCAGTCTGTCAGTCTGTCAGTCTGTCAGTCTGTCAGTCTGTCAGTCTGTCAGTCTGTCAGTCTGTCAGTCTGTCAGTCTGTCAGTCTGTCAGTCTGTCAGTCTGTCAGTCTGTCAGTCTGTCAGTCTGTCAGTCTGTCAGTCTGTCAGTCTGTCAGTCTGTCAGTCTGTCAGTCTGTCAGTCTGTCAGTCTGTCAGTCTGTCAGTCTGTCAGTCTGTCAGTCTGTCAGTCTGTCAGTCTGTCAGTCTGTCAGTCTGTCAGTCTGTCAGTCTGTCAGTCTGTCAGTCTGTCAGTCTGTCAGTCTGTCAGTCTGTCAGTCTGTCAGTCTGTCAGTCTGTCAGTCTGTCAGTCTGTCAGTCTGTCAGTCTGTCAGTCTGTCAGTCTGTCAGTCTGTCAGTCTGTCAGTCTGTCAGTCTGTCAGTCTGTCAGTCTGTCAGTCTGTCAGTCTGTCAGTCTGTCAGTCTGTCAGTCTGTCAGTCTGTCAGTCTGTCAGTCTGTCAGTCTGTCAGTCTGTCAGTCTGTCAGTCTGTCAGTCTGTCAGTCTGTCAGTCTGTCAGTCTGTCAGTCTGTCAGTCTGTCAGTCTGTCAGTCTGTCAGTCTGTCAGTCTGTCAGTCTGTCAGTCTGTCAGTCTGTCAGTCTGTCAGTCTGTCAGTCTGTCAGTCTGTCAGTCTGTCAGTCTGTCAGTCTGTCAGTCTGTCAGTCTGTCAGTCTGTCAGTCTGTCAGTCTGTCAGTCTGTCAGTCTGTCAGTCTGTCAGTCTGTCAGTCTGTCAGTCTGTCAGTCTGTCAGTCTGTCAGTCTGTCAGTCTGTCAGTCTGTCAGTCTGTCAGTCTGTCAGTCTGTCAGTCTGTCAGTCTGTCAGTCTGTCAGTCTGTCAGTCTGTCAGTCTGTCAGTCTGTCAGTCTGTCAGTCTGTCAGTCTGTCAGTCTGTCAGTCTGTCAGTCTGTCAGTCTGTCAGTCTGTCAGTCTGTCAGTCTGTCAGTCTGTCAGTCTGTCAGTCTGTCAGTCTGTCAGTCTGTCAGTCTGTCAGTCTGTCAGTCTGTCAGTCTGTCAGTCTGTCAGTCTGTCAGTCTGTCAGTCTGTCAGTCTGTCAGTCTGTCAGTCTGTCAGTCTGTCAGTCTGTCAGTCTGTCAGTCTGTCAGTCTGTCAGTCTGTCAGTCTGTCAGTCTGTCAGTCTGTCAGTCTGTCAGTCTGTCAGTCTGTCAGTCTGTCAGTCTGTCAGTCTGTCAGTCTGTCAGTCTGTCAGTCTGTCAGTCTGTCAGTCTGTCAGTCTGTCAGTCTGTCAGTCTGTCAGTCTGTCAGTCTGTCAGTCTGTCAGTCTGTCAGTCTGTCAGTCTGTCAGTCTGTCAGTCTGTCAGTCTGTCAGTCTGTCAGTCTGTCAGTCTGTCAGTCTGTCAGTCTGTCAGTCTGTCAGTCTGTCAGTCTGTCAGTCTGTCAGTCTGTCAGTCTGTCAGTCTGTCAGTCTGTCAGTCTGTCAGTCTGTCAGTCTGTCAGTCTGTCAGTCTGTCAGTCTGTCAGTCTGTCAGTCTGTCAGTCTGTCAGTCTGTCAGTCTGTCAGTCTGTCAGTCTGTCAGTCTGTCAGTCTGTCAGTCTGTCAGTCTGTCAGTCTGTCAGTCTGTCAGTCTGTCAGTCTGTCAGTCTGTCAGTCTGTCAGTCTGTCAGTCTGTCAGTCTGTCAGTCTGTCAGTCTGTCAGTCTGTCAGTCTGTCAGTCTGTCAGTCTGTCAGTCTGTCAGTCTGTCAGTCTGTCAGTCTGTCAGTCTGTCAGTCTGTCAGTCTGTCAGTCTGTCAGTCTGTCAGTCTGTCAGTCTGTCAGTCTGTCAGTCTGTCAGTCTGTCAGTCTGTCAGTCTGTCAGTCTGTCAGTCTGTCAGTCTGTCAGTCTGTCAGTCTGTCAGTCTGTCAGTCTGTCAGTCTGTCAGTCTGTCAGTCTGTCAGTCTGTCAGTCTGTCAGTCTGTCAGTCTGTCAGTCTGTCAGTCTGTCAGTCTGTCAGTCTGTCAGTCTGTCAGTCTGTCAGTCTGTCAGTCTGTCAGTCTGTCAGTCTGTCAGTCTGTCAGTCTGTCAGTCTGTCAGTCTGTCAGTCTGTCAGTCTGTCAGTCTGTCAGTCTGTCAGTCTGTCAGTCTGTCAGTCTGTCAGTCTGTCAGTCTGTCAGTCTGTCAGTCTGTCAGTCTGTCAGTCTGTCAGTCTGTCAGTCTGTCAGTCTGTCAGTCTGTCAGTCTGTCAGTCTGTCAGTCTGTCAGTCTGTCAGTCTGTCAGTCTGTCAGTCTGTCAGTCTGTCAGTCTGTCAGTCTGTCAGTCTGTCAGTCTGTCAGTCTGTCAGTCTGTCAGTCTGTCAGTCTGTCAGTCTGTCAGTCTGTCAGTCTGTCAGTCTGTCAGTCTGTCAGTCTGTCAGTCTGTCAGTCTGTCAGTCTGTCAGTCTGTCAGTCTGTCAGTCTGTCAGTCTGTCAGTCTGTCAGTCTGTCAGTCTGTCAGTCTGTCAGTCTGTCAGTCTGTCAGTCTGTCAGTCTGTCAGTCTGTCAGTCTGTCAGTCTGTCAGTCTGTCAGTCTGTCAGTCTGTCAGTCTGTCAGTCTGTCAGTCTGTCAGTCTGTCAGTCTGTCAGTCTGTCAGTCTGTCAGTCTGTCAGTCTGTCAGTCTGTCAGTCTGTCAGTCTGTCAGTCTGTCAGTCTGTCAGTCTGTCAGTCTGTCAGTCTGTCAGTCTGTCAGTCTGTCAGTCTGTCAGTCTGTCAGTCTGTCAGTCTGTCAGTCTGTCAGTCTGTCAGTCTGTCAGTCTGTCAGTCTGTCAGTCTGTCAGTCTGTCAGTCTGTCAGTCTGTCAGTCTGTCAGTCTGTCAGTCTGTCAGTCTGTCAGTCTGTCAGTCTGTCAGTCTGTCAGTCTGTCAGTCTGTCAGTCTGTCAGTCTGTCAGTCTGTCAGTCTGTCAGTCTGTCAGTCTGTCAGTCTGTCAGTCTGTCAGTCTGTCAGTCTGTCAGTCTGTCAGTCTGTCAGTCTGTCAGTCTGTCAGTCTGTCAGTCTGTCAGTCTGTCAGTCTGTCAGTCTGTCAGTCTGTCAGTCTGTCAGTCTGTCAGTCTGTCAGTCTGTCAGTCTGTCAGTCTGTCAGTCTGTCAGTCTGTCAGTCTGTCAGTCTGTCAGTCTGTCAGTCTGTCAGTCTGTCAGTCTGTCAGTCTGTCAGTCTGTCAGTCTGTCAGTCTGTCTAGTCTGTCAGTCAGTCTGTCAGTCTGTCAGTCTGTCAGTCTGTCAGTCTGTCAGTCTGTCAGTCTGTCAGTCTGTCAGTCTGTCAGTCTGTCAGTCTGTCAGTCTGTCAGTCTTGTCAGTCTGTCAGTCTGTCAGTCTGTCAGTCTGTCAGTCTGTCAGTCTGTCAGTCTGTCAGTCTGTCAGTCTGTCAGTCTGTCAGTCTGTCAGTCTGTCAGTCTGTCAGTCTGTCAGTCTGTCAGTCTGTCAGTCTGTCAGTCTGTCAGTCTGTCAGTCTGTCAGTCTGTCAGTCTGTCAGTCTGTCAGTAGGTCTGTCAGTCTGTCAGTCTGGTCAGTCTGTCAGTCTGGTCAGTCTGTCAGTCTGTCAGTCTGGGTCAGGTCTGTCAGTCTGTCAGTCTGTCAGTCTGTACAGTCTGTCAGTCTGTCAGTCTGTCAGTCTGTCAGTCTGTCAGTCTGTCAGTCTGTCAGTCGTCAGTCTGTCAGTCTGTCAGTCTGTCAGTCTGTCAGTCTGTCAGTCTGTCAGTCTGTCAGTCTGTCAGTCTGTCAGTCTGTCAGTCTGTCAGTCTGTCAGTCTGTTCAGTCTGTCAGTCTGTCAGTCTGTCAGTCTGTCAGTCTGTCAGTCTGTCAGTCTGTCAGTCTGTCAGTCTGTCAGTCTGTCAGTCTGTCAGTCTGTCAGTCCTGTCAGTCTGTCAGTCTGTCAGTCTGTCAGTCTGTCAGTCTGTCAGTCTGTCAGTCTGTCAGTCTGTCAGTCTGTCAGTCTGTCAGTCTGTCAGTCTGTCAGTCTGTCAGTCTGTCAGTCTGTCAGTCTGTCAGTCTGTCAGTCTGTCAGTCTGTCAGTCTGTCAGTCTGTCAGTCTGTCAGTCCTGTCAGTCTGTCAGTCTGTCTGTCTGTCAGTCTGTCAGTCTGTCAGTCTGTCAGTCTGTCAGTCTGTCAGTCTGTCAGTCTGTCAGTCTGTCAGTCTGTCAGTCTGTCAGTCTGTCAGTCTGTCAGTCTGTCAGTCTGTCAGTCTGTCAGTCTGTCAGTCTGTCAGTCTGTCAGGTCTGTCAGTCTGTCAGTCTGTCAGTCTGTCAGTCTGTCAGTCTGTCAGTCTGTCAGTCTGTCAGTCTGTCAGTCTGTCAGTCTGTCAGTCTGTCTGTCAGTCTGTCAGTCTGTCAGTCTGTCAGTCTGTCAGTCTGTCAGTCTGTCAGTCTGTCAGTCTGTCAGTCTGTCAGTCTGTCAGTCTGTCAGTCTGTCAGTCTGTCAGTCTGTCAGTCTGTCAGTCTGTCAGTCTGTCAGTCTGTCAGTCTGTCAGTCTGTCAGTCTGTCAGTCTGTCAGTCTGTCAGTCTGTCAGTCTGTCAGTCTGTCAGTCTGTCAGTCTGTCAGTCTGTCAGTCTGTCAGTCTGTCAGTCTGTCAGTCTGTCAGTCTGTCAGTCTGTCAGTCTGTCAGTCTGTCAGTCTGTCAGTCTGTCAGTCTGTCAGTCTGTCAGTCTGTCAGTCTGTCAGTCTGTCAGTCTGTCAGTCTGTCAGTCTGTCAGTCTGTCAGTCTGTCAGTCTGTCAGTCTGTCAGTCTGTCAGTCTGTCAGTCCTGTCAGTCTGTCAGTCTGTCAGTCTGTCAGTCTGTCAGTCTGTCAGTCTGTCAGGCTGTCAGTCTGTCAGTCTGTCAGTCTGTCAGTCTGTCAGTCTGTCAGTCTGTCAGTCTGTCTGTCTGTCAGTCTGTCAGTCTGTCAGTCTGTCAGTCTGTCAGTCTGTCAGTCTGTCAGTCTGTCAGTCTGTCAGTCTGTCAGTCTGTCAGTCTGTCAGTCTGTCAGTCTGTCAGTCGTCAGTCTGTCAGTCTGTCAGTCTGTCAGTCTGTCAGTCTGTCAGTCTGTCAGTCTGTCAGTCTGTCAGTCTGTCAGTCTGTCAGTCTGTCAGTCTGTCAGTCTGTCAGTCTGTCAGTCTGTCAGTCTGTCAGTCTGTCAGTCTGTCAGTCCGTCTGTCAGTCTGTCAGTCTGTCAGTCTGTCAGTCTGTCAGTCTGTCAGTCTGTCAGTCTGTCAGTCTGTCAGTCTGTCAGTCTGTCAGTCTGTCAGTCTGTCAGTCTGTCAGTCTGTCAGTCTGTCAGTCTGTCAGTCTGTCAGTCTGTCAGTCTGTCAGTCTGTCAGTCAGTCTGTCAGTCTGTCAGTCTGTCAGTCAAGTCTGTCAGTCCTGTCAGTCTGTCAGTCTGTCAGTCTGTCAGTCTGTCAGTCTGTCAGTCTGTCAGTCTGTCAGTCTGTCAGTCCTGTCAGTTCTGTCAGTCTGTCAGTCTGTCAGTCTGTCAGTCTGTCGTCTGTCAGTCTGTCAGTCTGTCAGTCTGTCAGTCTGTCAGTCTGTCAGTCTGTCAGTCTGTCAGTCTGTCAGTCTGTCAGTCTGTCAGTCTGTCAGTCTGTCAGTCTGTCAGTCTGTCAGTCTGTCAGTCTGTCAGTCTGTCAGTCTGTCAGTCTGTCAGTCTGTCAGTCTGTCAGTCTGTCAGTCTGTCAGTCTGTCAGTCTGTCAGTCTGTCAGTCTGTCAGTCTGTCAGTCTGTCAGTCTGTCAGTCTGTCAGTCTGTCAGTCTGTCAGTCA
>CAJVCO010000298.1:0-28650 GCA_910595825.1 Philhelius pedissequus
AACGAATTCGAATGAATTAAGATATTTTGAAGCTGACACAGAAAGAAAAACGGTTATCGAAACACGGAACAGCGAAAAATGTCTACTTTGTTGTTATTTGATGAAGTTCCATGTAAATTTCGTTGTTCTTTGACCGATTTCAAATGAATTAAGATATTATGAGCTGACAGAAAGAAAAAAAGGTTATCAAAGCACGGAACAGCGAAAAATGTCTACTTTGTTGTTATTTGATGAAATTCCACGTTAATTTCGTTGTTCTTTGAACGAATTCGAATGAATTAAGATATTTTGAAGCTGACACAGAAAGAAAAACGGTTATCGAAACACGGAACAGCGAAAAATGTCTACTTTGTTGTTATTTCATGAAGTTCCATGTAAATTTCGTTGTTCTTTGACCAATTTCGAATGAATTAAGATATTATGAGCTGACAGAAAGAAAAAAAGGTTATCAAAGCACGGAACAGCGAAAAATGTCTACTTTGTTGTTATTTGATGAAGTTTCATGTTAATTTCGTTGTTCTTTGACCGATTTCGAATGAATTAAGATATTATGAGCTGACAGAAAGAAAAAAAGGTTATCAAAGCACGGAACAGCGAAAAATGTCTACTTTGTTGTTATTTGATGAAGTTTCATGTTAATTTCGTTGTTCTTTGACCGATTTCGAATGAATTAAGATATTATGAGCTGACAGAAAGGAAAAAAGGTTATCAAAGCACGGAACAGCGAAAATGTCTACTTTGTTGTTATTTGATGAAGTTTCATGTTAATTTCGTTGTTCTTTGACCGATTTCGAATGAATTAAGATATTATGAGCTGACAGAAAGGAAAAAAGGTTATCAAAGCACGGAACAGCGAAAAATGTCTACTTTGTTGTTATTTGATGAAATTCCACGTTAATTTCGTTGTTCTTTCAACGAATTCGAATGAATTAAGATATTTTGAAGCTGACACAGAAAGAAAAACTTTGTTGTTATTTCATGAAGTTCCATGTAAATTTCGTTGTTCTTTGACCGATTTCGAATGAATTAAGATATTATGAGCTGACAGAAAGAAAAAAAGGTTATCAAAGCACGGAACAGCGAAAAATGTCTACTTTGTTGTTATTTGATGAAGTTTCATGTTAATTTCTTTGTTCTTTGACCGATTTCGAATGAATTAAGATATTATGAGCTGACAGAAAGAAAAAAAGGTTATCAAAGCACGGAACAGCGAAAAATGTCTACTTTGTTGTTATTTGATGAAGTTTCATGTTAATTTCGTTGTTCTTTGACCGATTTCGAATGAATTAAGATATTATGAGCTGACAGAAAGGAAAAAAGGTTATCAAAGCACGGAACAGCGAAAAATGTCTACTTTGTTGTTATTTGATGAAGTTTCATGTTAATTTCGTTGTTCTTTGACCGATTTCGAATGAATTAAGATATTATGAGCTGACAGAAAGAAAAAAAGGTTATCAAAGCACGGAACAGCGAAAAATGTCTACTTTGTTGTTATTTGATGAAATTCCACGTTAATTTCGTTGTTCTTTCAACGAATTCGAATGAATAAAGATATTTTGAAGCTGACACAGAAAGAAAAACGGTTATCGAAACACGGAACAGCGAAAAATGTCTACTTTGTTGTTATTTCATGAAGTTCCATGTAAATTTCGTTGTTCTTTGACCGATTTCGAATGAATTAAGATATTATGAGCTGACAGAAAGAAAAAAAGGTTATCAAAGCACGGAACAGCGAAAAATGTCTACTTTGTTGTTATTTGATGAAGTTTCATGTTAATTTCGTTGTTCTTTGACCGATTTCGAATGAATTAAGATATTATGAGCTGACAGAAAGGAAAAAATGTTATCAAAGCACGGAACAGCGAAAAATGTCTACTTTGTTGTTATTTGATGAAATTCCACGTTAATTTCGTTGTTCTTTCAACGAATTCGAATGAATTAAGATATTTTGAAGCTGACACAGAAAGAAAAACGGTTATCGAAACACGGAACAGCGACAAATGTCTACTTTGTTGTTATTTCATGAAGTTCCATGTAAATTTCGTTGTTCTTTGACCGATTTCGAATGAATTAAGATATTATGAGCTGACAGAAAGAAAAAAAGGTTATCAAAGCACGGAACAGCGAAAAATGTCTACTAGGTTGTTATTTGATGAAATTCCACGTTAATTTCGTTGTTCTTTCAACGAATTCGAATGAATTAAGATATTTTGAAGCTGACACAGAAAGAAAAACGGTTATCGAAACACGGAACAGCGAAAAATGTCTACTTTGTTGTTATTTGATGAAGTTCCATGTAAATTTCGTTGTTCTTGACCGATTTCGAATGAATTAAGATATTATGAGCTGACAGAAAGAAAAAAAGGTTATCAAAGCACGGAACAGCGAAAAATGTCTACTTTGTTGTTATTTGATGAAGTTTCATGTTAATTTCGTTGTTCTTTGACCGATTTCGAATGAATTAAGATATTATGAGCTGACAGAAAGGAAAAAGGGTTATCAAAGCACGGAACATCGAAAAATGTCTACTTTGTTGTTATTTGATGAAGTTTCATGTTAATTTCGTTGTTCTTTGACCGATTTCGAATGAATTAAGATATTATGAGCTGACAGAAAGGAAAAAAGGTTATCAAAGCACGGAACAGCGAAAAATGTCTACTTTGTTGTTATTTGATGAAATTCCACGTTAATTTCGTTGTTCTTTCAACGAATTCGAATGAATTAAGATATTTTGAAGCTGACACAGAAAGAAAAACTGTTATCGAAACACGGAACAGCGAAAAATGTCTACTTTGTTGTTATTTGATGAAGTTCCATGTAAATTTCGTTGTTCTTTGACCGATTTCGAATGAATTAAGATATTATGAGCTGACAGAAAGAAAAAAAGGTTATCAAAGCACGGAACAGCGAAAAAAATGTCTACTTTGTTGTTATTTGATGAAGTTTCATGTTAATTTCGTTGTTCTTTGACCGATTTCGAATGAATTAAGATATTATGAGCTGACAGAAAGGAAAAAAGGTTATCAAAGCACGGAACAGCGAAAAATGTCTACTTTGTTGTTATTTGATGAAATTCCACGTTAATTTCGTTGTTCTTTCAACGAATTCGAATGAATTAAGATATTTTGAAGCTGACACAGAAAGAAAAACTGTTATCGAAACACGGAACAGCGAAAAATGTCTACTTTGTTGTTATTTCATGAAGTTCCATGTAAATTTCGTTGTTCTTTGACCGATTTCGAATGAATTAAGATATTATGAGCTGACAGAAAGAAAAAAAGGTTATCAAAGCACGGAACAGCGAAAAATGTCTACTTTGTTGTTATTTGATGAAGTTTCATGTTAATTTCGTTGTTCTTTGACCGATTTCGAATGAATTAAGATATTATGAGCTGACAGAAAGGAAAAAAGGTTATCAAAGCACGGAGCAGCGAAAAATGTCTACTTTGTTGTTATTTGATGAAGTTTCATGTTAATTTCGTTGTTCTTTGACCGATTTCGAATGAATTAAGATATTATGAGCTGACAGAAAGGAAAAAAGGTTATCAAAGCACGGAACAGCGAAAAAATGTCTACTTTGTTGTTATTTGATGAAGTTTCATGTTAATTTCGTTGTTCTTTGACCGATTTCGAATGAATTAAGATATTTTGAAGCTGACACAGAAAGAAAAACGGTTATCGAAACACGGAACAGCGAAAAATGTCTACTTTGTTGTTATTTCATGAAGTTCCATGTAAATTTCGTTGTTCTTTGACCGATTTCGAATGAATTAAGATATTATGAGCTGACAGAAAGAAAAAAAGGTTATCAAAGCACGAAAAAGCGAAAAATGTCTACTTTGTTGTTATTTGATGAAGTTTCATGTTAATTTCGTTGTTCTTTGACCGATTTCGAATGAATTAAGATATTATGAGCTGACAGAAAGGAAAAAAGGTTATCAAAGCACGGAACAGCGAAAAATGTCTACTTTGTTGTTATTTGATGAAATTCCACGTTAATTTCGTTGTTCTTTCAACGAATTCGAATGAATTAAGATATTTTGAAGCTGACACAGAAAGAAAAACGGTTATCGAAACACGGAACAGCGAAAAATGTCTACTTTGTTGTTATTTGATGAAGTTCCATGTAAATTTCGTTGTTCTTTGACCGATTTCGAATGAATTAAGATATTATGAGCTGACAGAAAGGAAAAAAGGTTATCAAAGCACGGAACAGCGAAAAATGTCTACTTTGTTGTTATTTGATGAAGTTTCATGTTAATTTCGTTGTTCTTTGACCGATTTCGAATGAATTAAGATATTATGAGCTGACAGAAAGAAAAAAAGGTTATCAAAGCACGGAACAGCGAAAAATGTCTACTTTGTTGTTATTTGATGAAGTTTCATGTTAATTTCGTTGTTCTTTGACCGATTTCGAATGAATTAAGATATTATGAGCTGACAGAAAGGAAAAAAGGTTATCAAAGCACGGAAAAGCGAAAAATGTCTACTTTGTTGTTATTTGATGAAATTCCACGTTAATTTCGTTGTTCTTTCAACGAATTCGAATGAATTAAGATATTTTGAAGCTGACACAGAAAGAAAAACGGTTATCGAAACACGGAAGAGCGAAAAATGTCTACTTTGTTGTTATTTCATGAAGTTCCATGTAAATTTCGTTGTTCTTTGACCGATTTCGAATGAATTAAGATATTATGAGCTGACAGAAAGAAAAAAAGGTTATCAAAGCACGGAACAGCGAAAAATGTCTACTTTGTTGTTATTTGATGAAATTCCACGTTAATTTCGTTGTTCTTTCAACGAATTCGAATGAATTAAGATATTTTGAAGCTGACACAGAAAGAAAAACGGTTATCGAAACACGGAACAGCGAAAAATGTCTACTTTGTTGTTATTTGATGAAGTTCCATGTAAATTTCGTTGTTCTTTGACCGATTTCAAATGAATTAAGATATTATGAGCTGACAGAAAGAAAAAAAGGTTATCAAAGCACGGAACAGCGAAAAATGTCTACTTTGTTGTTATTTGATGAAATTCCACGTTAATTTCGTTGTTCTTTGAACGAATTCGAATGAATTAAGATATTTTGAAGCTGACACAGAAAGAAAAACGGTTATCGAAACACGGAACAGCGAAAAATGTCTACTTTGTTGTTATTTCATGAAGTTCCATGTAAATTTCGTTGTTCTTTGACCAATTTCGAATGAATTAAGATATTATGAGCTGACAGAAAGAAAAAAAGGTTATCAAAGCACGGAACAGCGAAAAATGTCTACTTTGTTGTTATTTGATGAAGTTTCATGTTAATTTCGTTGTTCTTTGACCGATTTCGAATGAATTAAGATATTATGAGCTGACAGAAAGAAAAAAAGGTTATCAAAGCACGGAACAGCGAAAAATGTCTACTTTGTTGTTATTTGATGAAGTTTCATGTTAATTTCGTTGTTCTTTGACCGATTTCGAATGAATTAAGATATTATGAGCTGACAGAAAGGAAAAAAGGTTATCAAAGCACGGAACAGCGAAAAATGTCTACTTTGTTGTTATTTGATGAAGTTTCATGTTAATTTCGTTGTTCTTTGACCGATTTCGAATGAATTAAGATATTATGAGCTGACAGAAAGGAAAAAAGGTTATCAAAGCACGGAACAGCGAAAAATGTCTACTTTGTTGTTATTTGATGAAATTCCACGTTAATTTCGTTGTTCTTTCAACGAATTCGAATGAATTAAGATATTTTGAAGCTGACACAGAAAGAAAAACTTTGTTGTTATTTCATGAAGTTCCATGTAAATTTCGTTGTTCTTTGACCGATTTCGAATGAATTAAGATATTATGAGCTGACAGAAAGAAAAAAGGTTATCAAAGCACGGAACAGCGAAAAATGTCTACTTTGTTGTTATTTGATGAAGTTTCATGTTAATTTCTTTGTTCTTTGACCGATTTCGAATGAATTAAGATATTATGAGCTGACAGAAAGAAAAAAAGGTTATCAAAGCACGGAACAGCGAAAAATGTCTACTTTGTTGTTATTTGATGAAGTTTCATGTTAATTTCGTTGTTCTTTGACCGATTTCGAATGAATTAAGATATTATGAGCTGACAGAAAGGAAAAAAGGTTATCAAAGCACGGAACAGCGAAAAATGTCTACTTTGTTGTTATTTGATGAAGTTTCATGTTAATTTCGTTGTTCTTTGACCGATTTCGAATGAATTAAGATATTATGAGCTGACAGAAAGAAAAAAAGGTTATCAAAGCACGGAACAGCGAAAAATGTCTACTTTGTTGTTATTTGATGAAATTCCACGTTAATTTCGTTGTTCTTTCAACGAATTCGAATGAATAAAGATATTTTGAAGCTGACACAGAAAGAAAAACGGTTATCGAAACACGGAACAGCGAAAAATGTCTACTTTGTTGTTATTTCATGAAGTTCCATGTAAATTTCGTTGTTCTTTGACCGATTTCGAATGAATTAAGATATTATGAGCTGACAGAAAGAAAAAAAGGTTATCAAAGCACGGAACAGCGAAAAATGTCTACTTTGTTGTTATTTGATGAAGTTTCATGTTAATTTCGTTGTTCTTTGACCGATTTCGAATGAATTAAGATATTATGAGCTGACAGAAAGGAAAAAATGTTATCAAAGCACGGAACAGCGAAAAATGTCTACTTTGTTGTTATTTGATGAAATTCCACGTTAATTTCGTTGTTCTTTCAACGAATTCGAATGAATTAAGATATTTTGAAGCTGACACAGAAAGAAAAACGGTTATCGAAACACGGAACAGCGACAAATGTCTACTTTGTTGTTATTTCATGAAGTTCCATGTAAATTTCGTTGTTCTTTGACCGATTTCGAATGAATTAAGATATTATGAGCTGACAGAAAGAAAAAAAGGTTATCAAAGCACGGAACAGCGAAAAATGTCTACTAGGTTGTTATTTGATGAAATTCCACGTTAATTTCGTTGTTCTTTCAACGAATTCGAATGAATTAAGATATTTTGAAGCTGACACAGAAAGAAAAACGGTTATCGAAACACGGAACAGCGAAAAATGTCTACTTTGTTGTTATTTGATGAAGTTCCATGTAAATTTCGTTGTTCTTTGACCGATTTCGAATGAATTAAGATATTATGAGCTGACAGAAAGAAAAAAAGGTTATCAAAGCACGGAACAGCGAAAAATGTCTACTTTGTTGTTATTTGATGAAGTTTCATGTTAATTTCGTTGTTCTTTGACCGATTTCGAATGAATTAAGATATTATGAGCTGACAGAAAGGAAAAAGGGTTATCAAAGCACGGAACATCGAAAAATGTCTACTTTGTTGTTATTTGATGAAGTTTCATGTTAATTTCGTTGTTCTTTGACCGATTTCGAATGAATTAAGATATTATGAGCTGACAGAAAGGAAAAAAGGTTATCAAAGCACGGAACAGCGAAAAATGTCTACTTTGTTGTTATTTGATGAAATTCCACGTTAATTTCGTTGTTCTTTCAACGAATTCGAATGAATTAAGATATTTTGAAGCTGACACAGAAAGAAAAACTGTTATCGAAACACGGAACAGCGAAAAATGTCTACTTTGTTGTTATTTGATGAAGTTCCATGTAAATTTCGTTGTTCTTTGACCGATTTCGAATGAATTAAGATATTATGAGCTGACAGAAAGAAAAAAAGGTTATCAAAGCACGGAACAGCGAAAAAAATGTCTACTTTGTTGTTATTTGATGAAGTTTCATGTTAATTTCGTTGTTCTTTGACCGATTTCGAATGAATTAAGATATTATGAGCTGACAGAAAGGAAAAAAGGTTATCAAAGCACGGAACAGCGAAAAATGTCTACTTTGTTGTTATTTGATGAAATTCCACGTTAATTTCGTTGTTCTTTCAACGAATTCGAATGAATTAAGATATTTTGAAGCTGACACAGAAAGAAAAACTGTTATCGAAACACGGAACAGCGAAAAATGTCTACTTTGTTGTTATTTCATGAAGTTCCATGTAAATTTCGTTGTTCTTTGACCGATTTCGAATGAATTAAGATATTATGAGCTGACAGAAAGAAAAAAAGGTTATCAAAGCACGGAACAGCGAAAAATGTCTACTTTGTTGTTATTTGATGAAGTTTCATGTTAATTTCGTTGTTCTTTGACCGATTTCGAATGAATTAAGATATTATGAGCTGACAGAAAGGAAAAAAGGTTATCAAAGCACGGAGCAGCGAAAAATGTCTACTTTGTTGTTATTTGATGAAGTTTCATGTTAATTTCGTTGTTCTTTGACCGATTTCGAATGAATTAAGATATTATGAGCTGACAGAAAGGAAAAAAGGTTATCAAAGCACGGAACAGCGAAAAATGTCTACTTTGTTGTTATTTGATGAAATTCCACGTTAATTTCGTTGTTCTTTCAACGAATTCGAATGAGTTAAGATATTTTGAAGCTGACACAGAAAGAAAAACGGTTATCGAAACACGGAACAGCGAAAAATATCTACTTTGTTGTTATTTCATGAAGTTCCATGTAAATTTCGTTGTTCTTTGACCGATTTCGAATGAATTAAGATATTATGAGCTAACAGAAAGAAAAAAAGGTTATCAAAGCACGGAACAGCGAAAAATGTCTACTTTGTTGTTATTTGATGAAGTTTCATGTTAATTTCTTTGTTCTTTGACCGATTTCGAATGAATTAAGATATTATGAGCTGACAGAAAGAAAAAAAGGTTATCAAAGCACGGAACAGCGAAAAATGTCTACTTTGTTGTTATTTGATGAAGTTTCATGTTAATTTCGTTGTTCTTTGACCGATTTCGAATGAATTAAGATATTATGAGCTGACAGAAAGGAAAAAAGGTTATCAAAGCACGGAACAGCGAAAAATGTCTACTTTGTTGTTATTTGATGAAGTTTCATGTTAATTTCGTTGTTCTTTGACCGATTTCGAATGAATTAAGATATTATGAGCTGACAGAAAGGAAAATAGGTTATCAAAGCACGGAACAGCGAAAAATGTCTACTTTGTTGTTATTTGATGAAATTCCACGTTAATTTCGTTGTTCTTTCAACGAATTCGAATGAATTAAGATATTTTGAAGCTGACACAGAAAGAAAAACGGTTATCGAAACACGGAACAGCGAAAAATGTCTACTTTGTTTTTATTTCATGAAGTTCCATGTAAATTTCGTTGTTCTTTGACCGATTTTGAATGAATTAAGATATTATGAGCTGACAGAAAGAAAAAAAGGTTATCAAAGCACGGAACAGCGAAAAATGTCTACTTTGTTGTTATTTGATGAAGTTTCATGTTAATTTCGTTGTTCTTTGACCGATTTCGAATGAATTAAGATATTATGAGCTGACAGAAAGAAAAAAAGATTATCAAAGCACGGAACAGCGAAAAATGTCTACTTTGTTGTTATTTGATGAAGTTTCATGTTAATTTCGTTGTTCTTTGACCGATGTCGAATGAATTAAGATATTATGAGCTGACAGAAAGAAAAAAAGGTTATTAAAGCACGGAACAGCGAAAAATGTCTACTTTGTTGTTATTTGATGAAGTTTCATGTTAATTTCGTTGTTCTTTGACCGATTTCGAATGAATTAAGATATTATGAGCTGACAGAAAGAAAAAAAGGTTATCAAAGCACGGAACAGCGAAAAATGTCTACTTTGTTGTTATTTGATGAAGTTTCATGTTAATTTCGTTGTTCTTTGACCGATTTCGAATGAATTAAGATATTATGAGCTGACAGAAAGGAAAAAAGGTTATCAAAGCACGGAACAGCGAAAATGTCTACTTTGTTGTTATTTGATGAAATTCCACGTTAATTTCGTTGTTCTTTCAACGAATTCGAATGAATTAAGATATTTTGAAGCTGACACAGAAAGAAAAACGGTTATCGAAACACGGAATAGCGAAAAATGTCTACTTTGTTGTTATTTCATGAAGTTCCATGTAAATTTCGTTGTTCTTTGACCGATTTCGCATGAATTAAGATATTATGAGCTGACAGAAAGAAAAAAAGGTTATCAAAGCACGGAACAGCGAAAAATGTCTACTTTGTTGTTATTTGATGAAGTTTCATGTTAATTTCGTTTTTCTTTGACCGATTTCGAATGAATTAAGATATTATGAGCTGACAGAAAAGAAAAAAGGTTATCAAAGCACGGAACAGCGAAAAATGTCTACTTTGTTGTTATTTGATGAAATTCCACGTTAATTTCGTTGTTCTTTCAACGAATTCGAATGAATTAAGATATTTTGAAGCTGACACAGAAAGAAAAACGGTTATCGAAACACGGAACAGCGAAAAATGTCTACTTTGTTGTTATTTCATGAAGTTCCATGTAAATTTCGTTGTTCTTTGACCGATTTGGAATGAATTAAGATATTATGAGCTGACAGAAAGAAAAAAAGGTTATCAAAGCACGGAACAGCGAAAAATGTCTACTTTGTAGTTATTTGATGAAGTTTCATGTTAATTTCGTTGTTCTTTGACCGATTTCGAATGAATTAAGATATTATGAGCTGACAGAAAGGAAAAAAGGTTATCAAAGCACGGAACAGCGAAAAATGTCTACTTTGTTGTTATTTGATGAAGTTTCATGTTAATTTCGTTGTTCTTTGACCGATTTCGAATGAATTAAGATATTATGAGCTGACAGAAAGAAAAAAAGATTATCAAAGCACGGAACAGCGAAAAATGTCTACTTTGTTGTTATTTGATGAAGTTTCATGTTAATTTCGTTGTTCTTTGACCGATTTCGAATGAATTAAGATATTTTGAAGCTGACACAGAAAGAAAAACGGTTATCGAAACACGGAACAGCGAAAAATGTCTACTTTGTTGTTATTTCATGAAGTTCCATGTAAATTTCGTTGTTCTTTGACCGATTTCGAATGAATTAAGATATTATGAGCTGACAGAAAGAAAAAAAGGTTATCAAAGCACGGAACAGCGAAAAATGTCTACTTTGTTGTTATTTGATGAAGTTTCATGTTAATTTCGTTGTTCTTTGACCGATTTCGAATGAATTAAGATATTATGAGCTGACAGAAAGAAAAAAAGGTTATCAAAGCACGGAACAGCGAAAAATGTCTACTTTGTTGTTATTTGATGAAGTTTCATGTTAATTTTGTTGTTTTTTGACCGATTTCGAATGAATTAAGATATTATGAGCTGACAGAAAGAAAAAAAGGTTATCAAAGCACGGAACAGCGAAAAATGTCTACTTTGTTGTTATTTGATGAAGTTTCATATTAATTTCGTTGTTCTTTGACCGATTTCGAATGAATTAAGATATTTTGAAGCTGACACAGAAAGAAAAACGGTTATCGAAACACGGCACAGCGAAAAATGTCTACTTTGTTGTTATTTCATGAAGTTCCATGTAAATTTCGTTGTTCTTTGACCGATTTCGAATGAATTAAGATATTATGAGCTGACAGAAAAGAAAAAAGGTTATCAAAGCACGGAACAGCGAAAAATGTCTACTTTGTTGTTATTTGATGAAATTCCACGTTAATTTCGTTGTTCTTTCAACGAATTCGAATGAATTAAGATATTTTGAAGCTGACACAGAAAGAAAAACGGTTATCGAAACACGGAACAGCGAAAAATGTCTACTTTGTTGTTATTTCATGAAGTTCCATGTAAATTTCGTTGTTCTTTGACCGATTTCGAATGAATTAAGATATTATGAGCTGACAGAAAGAAAAAAAGGTTATCAAAGCACGGAACAGCGAAAAATGTCTACTTTGTTGTTATTTGATGAAGTTTCATGTTAATTTCGTTGTTCTTTGACCGATTTCGAATGAATTAAGATATTATGAGCTCACAGAAAAGAAAAAAGGTTATCAAAGCACGGAACAGCGAAAAATGTCTACTTTGTTGTTATTTGATGAAATTGCACGTTAATTTCGTTGTTCTTTCAACGAATTCGAATGAATTAAGATATTTTGAAGCTGACACAGAAAGAAAAACGGTTATCGAAACACGGAACAGCGAAAAATGTCTACTTTGTTGTTATTTCATGAAGTTCCATGTAAATTTCGTTGTTCTTTGACCGATTTCGAATGAATTAAGATATTATGAGCTGACAGAAAGAAAAAAAGGTTATCAAAGCACGGAACAGCGAAAAATGTCTACTTTGTTGTTATTTGATGAAGTTTCATGTTAATTTCATTGTTCTTTGACCGATTTCGAATGAATTAAGATATTATGAGCTGACAGAAAGGAAAAAAGGTTATCAAAGCACGGAACAGCGAAAAATGTCTACTTTGTTGTTATTTGATGAAGTTTCATGTTAATTTCGTTGTTCTTTGACCGATTTCGAATGAATTAAGATATTATGAGCTGACAGAAAGGAAAAAAGGTTATCAAAGCACGGAACAGCGAAAAATGTCTACTTTGTTGTTATTTGATGAAATTCCACGTTAATTTCGTTGTTCTTTCAACGAATTCGAATGAATTAAGATATTTTGAAGCTGACACAGAAAGAAAAACTGTTATCGAAACACGGAACAGCGAAAAATGTCTACTTTGTTGTTATTTCATGAAGTTCCATGTAAATTTCGTTGTTCTTTGACCGATTTCGAATGAATTAAGATATTATGAGCTGACAGAAAGAAAAAAAGGTTATCAAAGCACGGAACAGCGAAAAATGTCTACTTTGTTGTTATTTGATGAAGTTTCATGTTAATTTCGTTGTTCTTTGACCGATTTCGAATGAATTAAGATATTATGAGCTGACAGAAAGGAAAAAAGGTTATCAAAGCACGGAACAGCGAAAAATGTCTACTTTGTTGTTATTTGATGAAGTTTCATGTTAATTTCGTTGTTCTTTGACCGATTTCGAATGAATTAAGATATTATGAGCTGACAGAAAGGAAAAAAGGTTATCAAAGCACGGAACAGCGAAAAATGTCTACTTTGTTGTTATTTGATGAAATTCCACGTTAATTTCGTTGTTCTTTCAACGAATTCGAATGAATTAAGATATTTTGAAGCTGACACAGAAAGAAAAACTGTTATCGAAACACGGAACAGCGAAAAATGTCTACTTTGTTGTTATTTCATGAAGTTCCATGTAAATTTCGTTGTTCTTTGACCGATTTCGAATGAATTAAGATATTATGAGCTGACAGAAAGAAAAAAAGGTTATCAAAGCACGGAACAGCGAAAAATGTCTACTTTGTTGTTATTTGATGAAGTTTCATGTTAATTTCGTTGTTCTTTGACCGATTTCGAATGAATTAAGATATTATGAGCTGACAGAAAGGAAAAAAGGTTATCAAAGCACGGAGCAGCGAAAAATGTCTACTTTGTTGTTATTTGATGAAGTTTCATGTTAATTTCGTTGTTCTTTGACCGATTTCGAATGAATTAAGATATTATGAGCTGACAGAAAGGAAAAAAGGTTATCAAAGCACGGAACAGCGAAAAATGTCTACTTTGTTGTTATTTGATGAAATTCCACGTTAATTTCGTTGTTCTTTCAACGAATTCGAATGAGTTAAGATATTTTGAAGCTGACACAGAAAGAAAAACGGTTATCGAAACACGGAACAGCGAAAAATATCTACTTTGTTGTTATTTCATGAAGTTCCATGTAAATTTCGTTGTTCTTTGACCGATTTCGAATGAATTAAGATATTATGAGCTAACAGAAAGAAAAAAAGGTTATCAAAGCACGGAACAGCGAAAAATGTCTACTTTGTTGTTATTTGATGAAGTTTCATGTTAATTTCTTTGTTCTTTGACCGATTTCGAATGAATTAAGATATTATGAGCTGACAGAAAGAAAAAAAGGTTATCAAAGCACGGAACAGCGAAAAATGTCTACTTTGTTGTTATTTGATGAAGTTTCATGTTAATTTCGTTGTTCTTTGACCGATTTCGAATGAATTAAGATATTATGAGCTGACAGAAAGGAAAAAAGGTTATCAAAGCACGGAACAGCGAAAAATGTCTACTTTGTTGTTATTTGATGAAGTTTCATGTTAATTTCGTTGTTCTTTGACCGATTTCGAATGAATTAAGATATTATGAGCTGACAGAAAGGAAAATAGGTTATCAAAGCACGGAACAGCGAAAAATGTCTACTTTGTTGTTATTTGATGAAATTCCACGTTAATTTCGTTGTTCTTTCAACGAATTCGAATGAATTAAGATATTTTGAAGCTGACACAGAAAGAAAAACGGTTATCGAAACACGGAACAGCGAAAAATGTCTACTTTGTTTTTATTTCATGAAGTTCCATGTAAATTTCGTTGTTCTTTGACCGATTTTGAATGAATTAAGATATTATGAGCTGACAGAAAGAAAAAAAGGTTATCAAAGCACGGAACAGCGAAAAATGTCTACTTTGTTGTTATTTGATGAAGTTTCATGTTAATTTCGTTGTTCTTTGACCGATTTCGAATGAATTAAGATATTATGAGCTGACAGAAAGAAAAAAAGATTATCAAAGCACGGAACAGCGAAAAATGTCTACTTTGTTGTTATTTGATGAAGTTTCATGTTACTTTCGTTGTTCTTTGACCGATTTCGAATGAATTAAGATATTATGAGCTGACAGAAAGAAAAAAAGGTTATTAAAGCACGGAACAGCGAAAAATGTCTACTTTGTTGTTATTTGATGAAGTTTCATGTTAATTTCGTTGTTCTTTGACCGATTTCGAATGAATTAAGATATTATGAGCTGACAGAAAGAAAAAAAGGTTATCAAAGCACGGAACAGCGAAAAATGTCTACTTTGTTGTTATTTGATGAAGTTTCATGTTAATTTCGTTGTTCTTTGACCGATTTCGAATGAATTAAGATATTATGAGCTGACAGAAAGGAAAAAAGGTTATCAAAGCACGGAACAGCGAAAATGTCTACTTTGTTGTTATTTGATGAAATTCCACGTTAATTTCGTTGTTCTTTCAACGAATTCGAATGAATTAAGATATTTTGAAGCTGACACAGAAAGAAAAACGGTTATCGAAACACGGAATAGCGAAAAATGTCTACTTTGTTGTTATGTCATGAAGTTCCATGTAAATTTCGTTGTTCTTTGACCGATTTCGCATGAATTAAGATATTATGAGCTGACAGAAAGAAAAAAAGGTTATCAAAGCACGGAACAGCGAAAAATGTCTACTTTGTTGTTATTTGATGAAGTTTCATGTTAATTTCGTTTTTCTTTGACCGATTTCGAATGAATTAAGATATTATGAGCTGACAGAAAAGAAAAAAGGTTATCAAAGCACGGAACAGCGAAAAATGTCTACTTTGTTGTTATTTGATGAAATTCCACGTTAATTTCGTTGTTCTTTCAACGAATTCGAATGAATTAAGATATTTTGAAGCTGACACAGAAAGAAAAACGGTTATCGAAACACGGAACAGCGAAAAATGTCTACTTTGTTGTTATTTCATGAAGTTCCATGTAAATTTCGTTGTTCTTTGACCGATTTCGAATGAATTAAGATATTATGAGCTGACAGAAAGAAAAAAAGGTTATCAAAGCACGGAACAGCGAAAAATGTCTACTTTGTTGTTATTTGATGAAGTTTCATGTTAATTTCGTTGTTCTTTGACCGATTTCGAATGAATTAAGATATTATGAGCTGACAGAAAGGAAAAAAGGTTATCAAAGCACGGAACAGCGAAAAATGTCTACTTTGTTGTTATTTGATGAAGTTTCATGTTAATTTCGTTGTTCTTTGACCGATTTCGAATGAATTAAGATATTATGAGCTGACAGAAAGAAAAAAAGATTATCAAAGCACGGAACAGCGAAAAATGTCTACTTTGTTGTTATTTGATGAAGTTTCATGTTAATTTCGTTGTTCTTTGACCGATTTCGAATGAATTAAGATATTTTGAAGCTGACACAGAAAGAAAAACGGTTATCGAAACACGGAACAGCGAAAAATGTCTACTTTGTTGTTATTTCATGAAGTTCCATGTAAATTTCGTTGTTCTTTGACCGATTTCGAATGAATTAAGATATTATGAGCTGACAGAAAGAAAAAAAGGTTATCAAAGCACGGAACAGCGAAAAATGTCTACTTTGTTGTTATTTGATGAAGTTTCATGTTAATTTCGTTGTTCTTTGACCGATTTCGAATGAATTAAGATATTATGAGCTGACAGAAAGAAAAAAAGGTTATCAAAGCACGGAACAGCGAAAAATGTCTACTTTGTTGTTATTTGATGAAGTTTCATGTTAATTTTGTTGTTTTTTGACCGATTTCGAATGAATTAAGATATTATGAGCTGACAGAAAGAAAAAAAGGTTATCAAAGCACGGAACAGCGAAAAATGTCTACTTTGTTGTTATTTGATGAAGTTTCATGTTAATTTCGTTGTTCTTGACCGATTTCGAATGAATTAAGATATTTTGAAGCTGACACAGAAAGAAAAACGGTTATCGAAACACGGCACAGCGAAAAATGTCTACTTTGTTGTTATTTCATGAAGTTCCATGTAAATTTCGTTGTTCTTTGACCGATTTCGAATGAATTAAGATATTATGAGCTGACAGAAAAGAAAAAAGGTTATCAAAGCACGGAACAGCGAAAAATGTCTACTTTGTTGTTATTTGATGAAATTCCACGTTAATTTCGTTGTTCTTTCAACGAATTCGAATGAATTAAGATATTTTGAAGCTGACACAGAAAGAAAAACGGTTATCGAAACACGGAACAGCGAAAAATGTCTACTTTGTTGTTATTTCATGAAGTTCCATGTAAATTTCGTTGTTCTTTGACCGATTTCGAATGAATTAAGATATTATGAGCTGACAGAAAGAAAAAAACGTTATCAAAGCACGGAACAGCGAAAAATGTCTACTTTGTTGTTATTTGATGAAGTTTCATGTTAATTTCGTTGTTCTTTGACCGATTTCGAATGAATTAAGATATTATGAGCTCACAGAAAAGAAAAAAGGTTATCAAAGCACGGAACAGCGAAAAATGTCTACTTTGTTGTTATTTGATGAAATTCCACGTTAATTTCGTTGTTCTTTCAACGAATTCGAATGAATTAAGATATTTTGAAGCTGACACAGAAAGAAAAACGGTTATCGAAACACGGAACAGCGAAAAATGTCTACTTTGTTGTTATTTCATGAAGTTCCATGTAAATTTCGTTGTTCTTTGACCGATTTCGAATGAATTAAGATATTATGAGCTGACAGAAAGAAAAAAAGGTTATCAAAGCACGGAACAGCGAAAAATGTCTACTTTGTTGTTATTTGATGAAGTTTCATGTTAATTTCATTGTTCTTTGACCGATTTCGAATGAATTAAGATATTATGAGCTGACAGAAAGGAAAAAAGGTTATCAAAGCACGGAACAGCGAAAAATGTCTACTTTGTTGTTATTTGATGAAGTTTCATGTTAATTTCGTTGTTCTTTGACCGATTTCGAATGAATTAAGATATTATGAGCTGACAGAAAGGAAAAAAGGTTATCAAAGCACGGAACAGCGAAAAATGTCTACTTTGTTGTTATTTGATGAAATTCCACGTTAATTTCGTTGTTCTTTCAACGAATTCGAATGAATTAAGATATTTTGAAGCTGACACAGAAAGAAAAACTGTTATCGAAACACGGAACAGCGAAAAATGTCTACTTTGTTGTTATTTCATGAAGTTCCATGTAAATTTCGTTGTTCTTTGACCGATTTCGAATGAATTAAGATATTATGAGCTGACAGAAAGAAAAAAAGGTTATCAAAGCACGGAACAGCGAAAAATGTCTACTTTGTTGTTATTTGATGAAGTTTCATGTTAATTTCGTTGTTCTTTGACCGATTTCGAATGAATTAAGATATTATGAGCTGACAGAAAGGAAAAAAGGTTATCAAAGCACGGAACAGCGAAAAATGTCTACTTTGTTGTTATTTGATGAAGTTTCATGTTAATTTCGTTGTTCTTTGACCGATTTCGAATGAATTAAGATATTATGAGCTGACAGAAAGGAAAAAAGGTTATCAAAGCACGGAACAGCGAAAAATGTCTACTTTGTTGTTATTTGATGAAATTCCACGTTAATTTCGTTGTTCTTTCAACGAATTCGAATGAGTTAAGATATTTTGAAGCTGACACAGAAAGAAAAACGGTTATCGAAACACGGAACAGCGAAAAATATCTACTTTGTTGTTATTTCATGAAGTTCCATGTAAATTTCGTTGTTCTTTGACCGATTTCGAATGAATTAAGATATTATGAGCTGACAGAAAGAAAAAAAGGTTATCAAAGCACGGAACAGCGAAAAATGTCTACTTTGTTGTTATTTGATGAAGTTTCATGTTAATTTCGTTGTTCTTTGACCGATTTCGAATGAATTAAGATATTATGAGCTGACAGAAAGGAAAAAAGGTTATCAAAGCACGGAGCAGCGAAAAATGTCTACTTTGTTGTTATTTGATGAAGTTTCATGTTAATTTCGTTGTTCTTTGACCGATTTCGAATGAATTAAGATATTATGAGCTGACAGAAAGGAAAAAAGGTTATCAAAGCACGGAACAGCGAAAAATGTCTACTTTGTTGTTATTTGATGAAATTCCACGTTAATTTCGTTTTTCTTTCAACGAATTCGAATGAGTTAAGATATTTTGAAGCTGACACAGAAAGAAAAACGGTTATCGAAACACGGAACAGCGAAAAATATCTACTTTGTTGTTATTTCATGAAGTTCCATGTAAATTTCGTTGTTCTTTGACCGATTTCGAATGAATTAAGATATTATGAGCTAACAGAAAGAAAAAAAGGTTATCAAAGCACGGAACAGCGAAAAATGTCTACTTTGTTGTTATTTGATGAAGTTTCATGTTAATTTCGTTGTTCTTTGACCGATTTCGAATGAATTAAGATATTATGAGCTGACAGAAAGGAAAAAAGGTTATCAAAGCACGGAACAGCGAAAAATGTCTACTTTGTTGTTATTTGATGAAGTTTCATGTTAATTTCGTTGTTCTTTGACCGATTTCGAATGAATTAAGATATTATGAGCTGACAGAAAGGAAAATAGGTTATCAAAGCACGGAACAGCGAAAAATGTCTACTTTGTTGTTATTTGATGAAATTCCACGTTAATTTCGTTGTTCTTTCAACGAATTCGAATGAATTAAGATATTTTGAAGCTGACACAGAAAGAAAAACGGTTATCGAAACACGGAACAGCGAAAAATGTCTACTTTGTTTTTATTTCATGAAGTTCCATGTAAATTTCGTTGTTCTTTGACCGATTTTGAATGAATTAAGATATTATGAGCTGACAGAAAGAAAAAAAGGTTATCAAAGCACGGAACAGCGAAAAATGTCTACTTTGTTGTTATTTGATGAAGTTTCATGTTAATTTCGTTGTTCTTTGACCGATTTCGAATGAATTAAGATATTATGAGCTGACAGAAAGAAAAAAAGATTATCAAAGCACGGAACAGCGAAAAATGTCTACTTTGTTGTTATTTGATGAAGTTTCATGTTAATTTCGTTGTTCTTTGACCGATTTCGAATGAATTAAGATATTATGAGCTGACAGAAAGAAAAAAAGGTTATTAAAGCACGGAACAGCGAAAAATGTCTACTTTGTTGTTATTTGATGAAGTTTCATGTTAATTTCGTTGTTCTTTGACCGATTTCGAATGAATTAAGATATTATGAGCTGACAGAAAGAAAAAAAGGTTATCAAAGCACGGAACAGCGAAAAATGTCTACTTTGTTGTTATTTGATGAAGTTTCATGTTAATTTCGTTGTTCTTTGACCGATTTCGAATGAATTAAGATATTATGAGCTGACAGAAAGGAAAAAAGGTTATCAAAGCACGGAACAGCGAAAATGTCTACTTTGTTGTTATTTGATGAAATTCCACGTTAATTTCGTTGTTCTTTCAACGAATTCGAATGAATTAAGATATTTTGAAGCTGACACAGAAAGAAAAACGGTTATCGAAACACGGAACAGCGAAAAATGTCTACTTTGTTGTTATTTCATGAAGTTCCATGTAAATTTCGTTGTTCTTTGACCGATTTCGCATGAATTAAGATATTATGAGCTGACAGAAAGAAAAAAAGGTTATCAAAGCACGGAACAGCGAAAAATGTCTACTTTGTTGTTATTTGATGAAGTTTCATGTTAATTTCGTTTTTCTTTGACCGATTTCGAATGAATTAAGATATTATGAGCTGACAGAAAAGAAAAAAGGTTATCAAAGCACGGAACAGCGAAAAATGTCTACTTTGTTGTTATTTGATGAAATTCCACGTTAATTTCGTTGTTCTTTCAACGAATTCGAATGAATTAAGATATTTTGAAGCTGACACAGAAAGAAAAACGGTTATCGAAACACGGAACAGCGAAAAATGTCTACTTTGTTGTTATTTCATGAAGTTCCATGTAAATTTCGTTGTTCTTTGACCGATTTCGAATGAATTAAGATATTATGAGCTGACAGAAAGAAAAAAAGGTTATCAAAGCACGGAACAGCGAAAAATGTCTACTTTGTTGTTATTTGATGAAGTTTCATGTTAATTTCGTTGTTCTTTGACCGATTTCGAATGAATTAAGATATTATGAGCTGACAGAAAGGAAAAAAGGTTATCAAAGCACGGAACAGCGAAAAATGTCTACTTTGTTGTTATTTGATGAAGTTTCATGTTAATTTCGTTGTTCTTTGACCGATTTCGAATGAATTAAGATATTATGAGCTGACAGAAAGAAAAAAAGATTATCAAAGCACGGAACAGCGAAAAATGTCTACTTTGTTGTTATTTGATGAAGTTTCATGTTAATTTCGTTGTTCTTTGACCGATTTCGAATGAATTAAGATATTTTGAAGCTGACACAGAAAGAAAAACGGTTATCGAAACACGGAACAGCGAAAAATGTCTACTTTGTTGTTATTTCATGAAGTTCCATGTAAATTTCGTTGTTCTTTGACCGATTTCGAATGAATTAAGATATTATGAGCTGACAGAAAGAAAAAAAGGTTATCAAAGCACGGAACAGCGAAAAATGTCTACTTTGTTGTTATTTGATGAAGTTTCATGTTAATTTCGTTGTTCTTTGACCGATTTCGAATGAATTAAGATATTATGAGCTGACAGAAAGAAAAAAAGGTTATCAAAGCACGGAACAGCGAAAAATGTCTACTTTGTTGTTATTTGATGAAGTTTCATGTTAATTTTGTTGTTTTTTGACCGATTTCGAATGAATTAAGATATTATGAGCTGACAGAAAGAAAAAAAGGTTATCAAAGCACGGAACAGCGAAAAATGTCTACTTTGTTGTTATTTGATGAAGTTTCATGTTAATTTCGTTGTTCTTTGACCGATTTCGAATGAATTAAGATATTTTGAAGCTGACACAGAAAGAAAAACGGTTATCGAAACACGGCACAGCGAAAAATGTCTACTTTGTTGTTATTTCATGAAGTTCCATGTAAATTTCGTTGTTCTTTGACCGATTTCGAATGAATTAAGATATTATGAGCTGACAGAAAAGAAAAAAGGTTATCAAAGCACGGAACAGCGAAAAATGTCTACTTTGTTGTTATTTGATGAAATTCCACGTTAATTTCGTTGTTCTTTCAACGAATTCGAATGAATTAAGATATTTTGAAGCTGACACAGAAAGAAAAACGGTTATCGAAACACGGAACAGCGAAAAATGTCTACTTTGTTGTTATTTCATGAAGTTCCATGTAAATTTCGTTGTTCTTTGACCGATTTCGAATGAATTAAGATATTATGAGCTGACAGAAAGAAAAAAAGGTTATCAAAGCACGGAACAGCGAAAAATGTCTACTTTGTTGTTATTTGATGAAGTTTCATGTTAATTTCGTTGTTCTTTGACCGATTTCGAATGAATTAAGATATTATGAGCTCACAGAAAAGAAAAAAGGTTATCAAAGCACGGAACAGCGAAAATGTCTACTTTGTTGTTATTTGATGAAATTCCACGTTAATTTCGTTGTTCTTTCAACGAATTCGAATGAATTAAGATATTTTGAAGCTGACACAGAAAGAAAAACGGTTATCGAAACACGGAACAGCGAAAAATGTCTACTTTGTTGTTATTTCATGAAGTTCCATGTAAATTTCGTTCTTCTTTGACCGATTTCGAATGAATTAAGATATTATGAGCTGACAGAAAGAAAAAAAGGTTATCAAAGCACGGAACAGCGAAAAATGTCTACTTTGTTGTTATTTGATGAAGTTTCATGTTAATTTCATTGTTCTTTGACCGATTTCGAATGAATTAAGATATTATGAGCTGACAGAAAGGAAAAAAGGTTATCAAAGCACGGAACAGCGAAAAATGTCTACTTTGTTGTTATTTGATGAAGTTTCATGTTAATTTCGTTGTTCTTTGACCGATTTCGAATGAATTAAGATATTATGAGCTGACAGAAAGGAAAAAAAGGTTATCAAAGCACGGAACAGCGAAAAATGTCTACTTTGTTGTTATTTGATGAAATTCCACGTTAATTTCGTTGTTCTTTCAACGAATTCGAATGAATTAAGATATTTTGAAGCTGACACAGAAAGAAAAACTGTTATCGAAACACGGAACAGCGAAAAATGTCTACTTTGTTGTTATTTCATGAAGTTCCATGTAAATTTCGTTGTTCTTTGACCGATTTCGAATGAATTAAGATATTATGAGCTGACAGAAAGAAAAAAAGGTAATCAAAGCACGGAACAGCGAAAAATGTCTACTTTGTTGTTATTTGATGAAGTTTCATGTTAATTTCGTTGTTCTTTGACCGATTTCGAATGAATTAAGATATTATGAGCTGACAGAAAGGAAAAAAGGTTATCAAAGCACGGAACAGCGAAAAATGTCTACTTTGTTGTTATTTGATGAAGTTTCATGTTAATTTCGTTGTTCTTTGACCGATTTCGAATGAATTAAGATATTATGAGCTGACAGAAAGGAAAAAAGGTTATCAAAGCACGGAACAGCGAAAAATGTCTACTTTGTTGTTATTTGATGAAATTCCACGTTAATTTCGTTGTTCTTTCAACGAATTCGAATGAGTTAAGATATTTTGAAGCTGACACAGAAAGAAAAACGGTTATCGAAACACGGAACAGCGAAAAATATCTACTTTGTTGTTATTTCATGAAGTTCCATGTAAATTTCGTTGTTCTTTGACCGATTTCGAATGAATTAAGATATTATGAGCTAACAGAAAGAAAAAAAGGTTATCAAAGCACGGAACAGCGAAAAATGTCTACTTTGTTGTTATTTGATGAAGTTTCATGTTAATTTCTTTGTTCTTTGACCGATTTCGAATGAATTAAGATATTATGAGCTGACAGAAAGAAAAAAGGTTATCAAAGCACGGAACAGCGAAAAATGTCTACTTTGTTGTTATTTGATGAAGTTTCATGTTAATTTCGTTGTTCTTTGACCGATTTCGAATGAATTAAGATATTATGAGCTGACAGAAAGGAAAAAAGGTTATCAAAGCACGGAACAGCGAAAAATGTCTACTTTGTTGTTATTTGATGAAGTTTCATGTTAATTTCGTTGTTCTTTGACCGATTTCGAATGAATTAAGATATTATGAGCTGACAGAAAGGAAAATAGGTTATCAAAGCACGGAACAGCGAAAAATGTCTACTTTGTTGTTATTTGATGAAATTCCACGTTAATTTCGTTGTTCTTTCAACGAATTCGAATGAATTAAGATATTTTGAAGCTGACACAGAAAGAAAAACGGTTATCGAAACACGGAACAGCGAAAAATGTCTACTTTGTTTTTATTTCATGAAGTTCCATGTAAATTTCGTTGTTCTTTGACCGATTTCGAATGAATTAAGATATTATGAGCTGACAGAAAGAAAAAAAGGTTATCAAAGCACGGAACAGCGAAAAATGTCTACTTTGTTGTTATTTGATGAAGTTTCATGTTAATTTCGTTGTTCTTTGACCGATTTCGAATGAATTAAGATATTATGAGCTGACAGAAAGAAAAAAAGATTATCAAAGCACGGAACAGCGAAAAATGTCTACTTTGTTGTTATTTGATGAAGTTTCATGTTAATTTCGTTGTTCTTTGACCGATTTCGAATGAATTAAGATATTATGAGCTGACAGAAAGAAAAAAAGGTTATTAAAGCACGGAACAGCGAAAAATGTCTACTTTGTTGTTATTTGATGAAGTTTCATGTTAATTTCGTTGTTCTTTGACCGATTTCGAATGAATTAAGATATTATGAGCTGACAGAAAGAAAAAAAGGTTATCAAAGCACGGAACAGCGAAAAATGTCTACTTTGTTGTTATTTGATGAAGTTTCATGTTAATTTCGTTGTTCTTTGACCGATTTCGAATGAATTAAGATATTATGAGCTGACAGAAAGGAAAAAAGGTTATCAAAGCACGGAACAGCGAAAATGTCTACTTTGTTGTTATTTGATGAAATTCCACGTTAATTTCGTTGTTCTTTCAACGAATTCGAATGAATTAAGATATTTTGAAGCTGACACAGAAAGAAAAACGGTTATCGAAACACGGAATAGCGAAAAATGTCTACTTTGTTGTTATTTCATGAAGTTCCATGTAAATTTCGTTGTTCTTTGACCGATTTCGCATGAATTAAGATATTATGAGCTGACAGAAAGAAAAAAAGGTTATCAAAGCACGGAACAGCGAAAAATGTCTACTTTGTTGTTATTTGATGAAGTTTCATGTTAATTTCGTTTTTCTTTGACCGATTTCGAATGAATTAAGATATTATGAGCTGACAGAAAAGAAAAAAGGTTATCAAAGCACGGAACAGCGAAAAATGTCTACTTTGTTGTTATTTGATGAAATTCCACGTTAATTTCGTTGTTCTTTCAACGAATTCGAATGAATTAAGATATTTTGAAGCTGACACAGAAAGAAAAACGGTTATCGAAACACGGAACAGCGAAAAATGTCTACTTTGTTGTTATTTCATGAAGTTCCATGTAAATTTCGTTGTTCTTTGACCGATTTCGAATGAATTAAGATATTATGAGCTGACAGAAAGAAAAAAAGGTTATCAAAGCACGGAACAGCGAAAAATGTCTACTTTGTTGTTATTTGATGAAGTTTCATGTTAATTTCGTTGTTCTTTGACCGATTTCGAATGAATTAAGATATTATGAGCTGACAGAAAGGAAAAAAGGTTATCAAAGCACGGAACAGCGAAAAATGTCTACTTTGTTGTTATTTGATGAAGTTTCATGTTAATTTCGTTGTTCTTTGACCGATTTCGAATGAATTAAGATATTATGAGCTGACAGAAAGAAAAAAAGATTATCAAAGCACGGAACAGCGAAAAATGTCTACTTTGTTGTTATTTGATGAAGTTTCATGTTAATTTCGTTGTTCTTTGACCGATTTCGAATGAATTAAGATATTTTGAAGCTGACACAGAAAGAAAAAACGGTTATCGAAACACGGAACAGCGAAAAATGTCTACTTTGTTGTTATTTCATGAAGTTCCATGTAAATTTCGTTGTTCTTTGACCGATTTCGAATGAATTAAGATATTATGAGCTGACAGAAAGAAAAAAAGGTTATCAAAGCACGGAACAGCGAAAAATGTCTACTTTGTTGTTATTTGATGAAGTTTCATGTTAATTTCGTTGTTCTTTGACCGATTTCGAATGAATTAAGATATTATGAGCTGACAGAAAGAAAAAAAGGTTATCAAAGCACGGAACAGCGAAAAATGTCTACTTTGTTGTTATTTGATGAAGTTTCATGTTAATTTTGTTGTTTTTTGACCGATTTCGAATGAATTAAGATATTATGAGCTGACAGAAAGAAAAAAAGGTTATCAAAGCACGGAACAGCGAAAAATGTCTACTTTGTTGTTATTTGATGAAGTTTCATGTTAATTTCGTTGTTCTTTGACCGATTTCGAATGAATTAAGATATTTTGAAGCTGACACAGAAAGAAAAACGGTTATCGAAACACGGCACAGCGAAAAATGTCTACTGTGTTGTTATTTCATGAAGTTCCATGTAAATTTCGTTGTTCTTTGACCGATTTCGAATGAATTAAGATATTATGAGCTGACAGAAAAGAAAAAAGGTTATCAAAGCACGGAACAGCGAAAAATGTCTACTTTGTTGTTATTTGATGAAATTCCACGTTAATTTCGTTGTTCTTTCAACGAATTCGAATGAATTAAGATATTTTGAAGCTGACACAGAAAGAAAAACGGTTATCGAAACACGGAACAGCGAAAAATGTCTACTTTGTTGTTATTTCATGAAGTTCCATGTAAATTTCATTGTTCTTTGACCGATTTCGAATGAATTAAGATATTATGAGCTGACAGAAAGAAAAAAAGGTTATCAAAGCACGGAACAGCGAAAAATGTCTACTTTGTTGTTATTTGATGAAGTTTCATATTAATTTCGTTGTTCTTTGACCGATTTCGAATGAATTAAGATATTATGAGCTCACAGAAAAGAAAAAAGGTTATCAAAGCACGGAACAGCGAAAAATGTCTACTTTGTTGTTATTTGATGAAATTCCACGTTAATTTCGTTGTTCTTTCAACGAATTCGAATGAATTAAGATATTTTGAAGCTGACACAGAAAGAAAAACGGTTATCGAAACACGGAACAGCGAAAAATGTCTACTTTGTTGTTATTTCATGAAGTTCCATGTAAATTTCGTTGTTCTTTGACCGATTTCGAATGAATTAAGATATTATGAGCTGACAGAAAGAAAAAAAGGTTATCAAAGCACGGAACAGCGAAAAATGTCTACTTTGTTGTTATTTGATGAAGTTTCATGTTAATTTCGTTGTTCCTTGACCGATTTCGAATGAATTAAGATATTATGAGCTGACAGAAAGGAAAAAAGGTTATCAAAGCACGGAACAGCGAAAAATGTCTACTTTGTTGTTATTTGATGAAGTTTCATGTTAATTTCGTTGTTCTTTGACCGATTTCGAATGAATTAAGATATTATGAGCTGACAGAAAGAAAAAAAGATTATCAAAGCACGGAACAGCGAAAAATGTCTACTTTGTTGTTATTTGATGAAGTTTCATGTTAATTTCGTTGTTCTTTGACCGATTTCGAATGAATTAAGATATTTTGAAGCTGACACAGAAAGAAAAACGGTTATCGAAACACGGAACAGCGAAAAATGTCTACTTTGTTGTTATTTCATGAAGTTCCATGTAAATTTCGTTGTTCTTTGACCGATTTCGAATGAATTAAGATATTATGAGCTGACAGAAAGAAAAAAAGGTTATCAAAGCACGGAACAGCGAAAAATGTCTACTTTGTTGTTATTTGATGAAGTTTCATGTTAATTTCGTTGTTCTTTGACCGATTTCGAATGAATTAAGATATTATGAGCTGACAGAAAGAAAAAAAGGTTATCAAAGCACGGAACAGCGAAAAATGTCTACTTTGTTATTATTTGATGAAGTTTCATGTTAATTTCGTTGTTCTTTGACCGATTTCGAATGAATTAAGATATTATGAGCTGACAGAAAGGAAAAAAGGTTATCAAAGCACGGAACAGCGAAAAATGTCTACTTTGTTGTTATTTGATGAAGTTTCATGTTAATTTCGTTGTTCTTTGACCGATTTCGAATGAATTAAGATATTATGAGCTGACAGAAAGGAAAAAAGGTTATCAAAGCACGGAACAGCGAAAAATGTCTACTTTGTTGTTATTTGATGAAATTCCACGTTAATTTCGTTGTTCTTTCAACGAATTCGAATGAATTAAGATATTTTGAAGCAGACACAGAAAGAAAAACGGTTATCGAAACACGGAACAGCGAAAAATGTCTACTTTGTTGTTATTTCATGAAGTTCCATGTAAATTTCGTTGTTCTTTGACCGATTTCGAATGAATTAAGATATTATGAGCTGACAGAAAGAAAAAAAGGTTATCAAAGCACGGAACAGCGAAAAATGTCTACTTTGTTGTTATTTGATGAAGTTTCATGTTAATTTCTTTGTTCTTTGACCGATTTCGAATGAATTAAGATATTATGAGCTGACAGAAAGAAAAAAAGGTTATCAAAGCACGGAACAGCGAAAAATGTCTACTTTGTTGTTATTTGATGAAGTTTCATGTTAATTTCGTTGTTCTTTGACCGATTTCGAATGAATTAAGATATTATGAGCTGACAGAAAGGAAAAAAGGTTATCAAAGCACGGAACAGCGAAAAATGTCTACTTTGTTGTTATTTCATGAAGTTCCATGTAAATTTCGTTGTTCTTTGACCGATTTCGAATGAATTAAGATATTATGAGCTGACAGAAAGAAAAAAAGGTTATCAAAGCACGGAACAGCGTAAAATGTCTACTTTGTTGTTATTTGATGAAGTTTCATGTTAATTTCGTTGTTCTTTGACCGATTTCGAATGAATTGAGATATTATGAGCTGACAGAAAGAAAAAAAGGTTATCAAAGCACGGAACAGCGAAAAATGTCTACTTTGTTGTTATTTGATGAAGTTCCATGTAAATTTCGTTGTTCTTTGACCGATTTCGAATGAATTAAGATATTATGAGCTGACAGAAAGAAAAAAGGTTATCAAAGCACGGAACAGCGAAAAATGTCTACTTTGTTGTTATTTGATGAAGTTTCATGTTAATTTCGTTGTTCTTTGACCGATTT
>CAJVCO010000299.1:0-28535 GCA_910595825.1 Philhelius pedissequus
ACAGACTGACAGACTGACAGACTGACAGACTGACAGACTGACAGACTGACAGACTGACAGACTGACAGACTGACAGACTGACAGACTGACAGACTGACAGGACTGACAGACTGACAGACTGACAGACTGACAGACTGGACAGACTGACAGACTGACAGACTGACAGACTGACAGACTGACAGACTGACAGACTGACAGACTGACAGACTGACAGACTGACAGACTGACAGACTGACAGACTGACAGACTGACAGACTGACAGACTGACAGACTGACAGACTGACAGACTGACAGACTGACAGACTGACAGACTGACAGACTGACAGACTGACAGACTGACAGACTGACAGACTGACAGACTGACAGACTGACAGACTGACAGACTGACAGACTGAACAGACTGACAGACTGACAGACTGACAGACTGACAGACTGACAGACTGACAGACTGACAGACTGACAGACTGACAGGACTGACCAGACTGACAGACTGACAGACTGACAGACTGACAGACTGACAGACTGACAGACTCGACTGACAGACTGACAGACTGACAGACTGACAGACTGACAGACTGACAGACTGACAAACTGACAGACTGACAGACTGACAGACTGACAGACTGACAGACTGACAGACTGACAGACTGACAGACTGACAGACTGACAGACTGACAGACTGACAGACTGACAGACTGACAGACTGACAGACTGACAGACTGACAGACTGACAGACTGACAAACTGACAGACTGACAGACTGACAGACTGACAGACTGACAGACTGACAGACTGACAGACTGACAGACTGACAGACTGACAGACTGACAGACTGACAGACTGACAGACTGACAGACTGACAGACTGACAGACTGACAGACTGACAGACTGACAGACTGACAGACTGACAGACTGACAGACTGACAGACTGACAGACTGACAGACTGACAGACTGACAGACTGACAGACTGACAGACTGACAGACTGACAGACTGACAGACTGACAGGACCTGACAGACTGACAGACTGACAGACTGACAGACTGACAGGACTGACCTGACTGACAGACTGACAGACTGAAGACTGACAGACTGACAGGACTGACAGACTGACAGACTGACAGACTGACAGACTGACAGACTGACAGACTGACAGACTGACAGACTGACAGACTGACAGACTGACAGACTGACAGACTGACAGACTGACAGACTGACAGACTGACAGACTGACAGACTGACAGGACTAGACAGACTGACAGACTGACAGACTGACAGACTGACAGACTGACAGACTGACAGACTGACAGACTGACAGACTGACAGACTGACAGGATGACAGACTGACAGACTGACAGACTGACAGACTGACAGACTGACAGACTGACAGACTGACAGACTGACAGACTGACAGACTGACAGACTGACAGACTGACAGACTGACAGACTGACAGACTGACAGACTGACAGACTGACAGACTGACAGACTGACAGACTGACAGACTACTGACAGACTGACAGACTGACAGACTGACAGACTGACAGACTGACCAGACTGACAGACTGACAGACTGACAGACTCACAGACTGACAGACTGACAGACTGACAGACTGACAGACTGACAGACTGACAGACTGACAGACTGACAGACTGACAGACTGACAGACTGACAGACCTGACAGACTGACAGACTGACAGACTGACAGACTGACAGACTGACAGACTGACAGACTGACAGATCTGACAGACTGACAGACAGACTGACCAGACTGACAGACTGACAGACTGACAGACTGACAGACTGACAGACTGACAGACTGACAGACTGACAGACTGACAGACTGACAGACTGACAGACTGACAGACTGACAGACTGACAGACTGACAGACTGACAGACCTGACAGGACTGACAGACTGACAGACTGACAGACTGACAGACTGACAGACTGACAGACTGACAGACTGACAGACTGACAGACTGACAGACTGACAGACTGACAGACTGACAGGACTGACAGACTGACAGACTGACAGACTGACAGACTGACAGACTGACAGACTGACAGACTGACAGACTGACAGACTGACAGACTGACAGACTGACAGACTGACAGACTGACAGACTGACAGACTGACAGACTGACAGACTGACAGACTGACAGACTGACAGACTGACAGACTGACAGACTGACAGACTGACAGACTGACAGACTGACAGACTGACAGACTGACAGACTGACCAGACTGACAGACTGACAGACTGACAGACTGACAGACTGACAACTGACAGACTGACAGACTGACAGACTGACAGACTGACAGACTGACAGACTGACAGACTGACAGACTGACAGACTGACAGACTGACAGACTGACAGACTGACAGACTGACAGACTGACAGACTGACAGACTGACAGACTGACAGACTGACAGACTGACAGACTGACAGACTGACAGACTGACAGACTGACAGACTGACAGACTGACAGACTGACAGACTGACAGACTGACAGACCTGACAGACTGACAGACTGACAGACTGACAGACTGACAGACTGACAGACTGACAGACTGACAGACTGACAGACTGACAGACTGACAGACTGACAGACCTGACAGACTGACAGACTGACAGACTGACAGACTGACAGACTGACAGACTGACAGACTGACAGACTGACAGACTGACAGACTGACAGACTGACAGAGAAGACTGACAGACTGACAGACTGACAGACTGACAGACTGACAGACTGACAGACTGACAGACTGACAGACTGACAGACTGACAGACTGACAGACTGACAGACTGACAGACTGACAGACTGACAGACTGACAGACTGACAGACTGACAGACTGACAGACCTGACAGACTGACAGACTGACAGACTGACAGACTGACAGACTGACAGACTGACAGACTGACAGACTGACAGACTGACAGACTGACAGAAGACAGACTGACAGACTGACAGACTGACAGACTGACAGACTGACAGACTGACAGACTGACAGGACTGACCAGACTGACAGACTGACAGACTGACAGACTGACAGACTGACAGACTGACAGACTGACAGACTGACAGACTGACAGACTGACAGACTGACAGACTGACAGACTGACAGACTGACAACTGACAGACTGACAGACTGACAGACTGACAGACTGACAGACTGACAGACTGACAGACTGACAGACTGACAGACTGACAGACTGACAGACTGACAGACTGACAGACTGACAGACCTGACAGACTGACAGACTGACAGACTGACAGACTGACAGACTGACAGACTGACAGACTGACAGACTGACAGACTGACAGACTGACAGACTGACCAGACTGACAGACTGACAGACTGACAGACTGACAGACTGACAGACTGACAGACTGACAGACTGACAGACTGACAGACTGACAGACTGACAGACTGACAGACTGACGACTGACAGACTGACAGACTGACAGACTGACAGACTGACAGACTGACAGACTGACAGACTGACAGACTGACAGACTGACAGACTGACAGACTGACAGACTGACAGACTGACAGACTGACAGACTGACAGACTGACAGACTGACAGACTGACAGACTGACAGGACTGACAGACTGACAGACTGACAGACTGACAGACTGACAGACTGACAGACTGACAGACTGACAGACTGACAGACTGACAGACTGACAGACTGACAGACTGACAGACTGACAGACTGACAGACTGACAGACTGACAGACTGACAGACTGACAGACTGACAGACTGACAGACTGACAGACTGACAGACTGACAGGACTGGACAGACTGACAGACTGACAGACTGACAGACTGACAGACTGACAGACTGACAGACTGACAGACTGACAGACTGACAGACTGACAGACTGACAGACTGACAGACTGACAGACTGACAGACTGACAGACTGACAGACTGACAGACTGACAGACTGACAGACTGACAGACTGACAGACTGACAGACTGACAGACTGACAGACTGACAGACTGACAGACTGACAGACTGACAGACTGACAGACTGACAGACTGACAGACTGACAGACTGACAGACTGACAGACTGACAGACTGACAGACTGACAGACTGACAGACTGACAGACTGACAGACTGACAGACTGACAGACCTGACAGACTGACAGACTGACAGACTGACAGACTGACAGACTGACAGACTGACAGACTGACAGACTGACAGACTGACAGACTGACAGACTGACAGACTGACAGACTGACAGACTGACAGACTGACAGACTGACAGACTGACAGACTGACAGACTGACAGACTGAAGCTGACAGACTGACAGACTGACAGACTGACAGACTGACAGACTGACAGACTGACAGACTGACAGACTGACAGACTGACAGACTGACAGACTGACAGACTGACAGACTGACAGACTGACAGACTGACAGACTGACAGACTGACAGACTGACAGACTGACAGACTGACAGACTGACAGACTGACAGACTGACAGACTGACAGACTGACAGACTGACAGACTGACAGACTGACAGACTGACAGACTGACAGACTGACAGACTGACAGACTGACAGACTGACAGACTGACAGGACTGACAGACTGACAGACTGACAGACTGACAGACTGACAGACTGACAGACTGACAGACTGACAGACTGACAGACTGACAGACTGACAGACTGACAGACTGACAGACTGACAGACTGACAGACTGACAGACTGACAGACTGACAGACTGACAGACTGACAGACTGACAGACTGACAGACTGACAGACTGACAGACTGACAGACTGACAGACTGACAGACTGACAGACTGACAGACTGACAGACTGACAGACTGACAGACTGACAGACTGACAGACTGACAGACTGACAGACTGACAGACTGACAGACTGACAGACTGACAGACTGACAGACTGACAGACTGACAGACTGACAGACTGACAGACTGACAGACTGACAGACTGACAGACTGACAGACTGACAGACTGACAGACTGACAGACTGACAGACTGACAGACTGACAGACTGGACAGACTGACAGACCTGACAGACTGACAGACTGACAGACTGACAGACTGACAGACTGACAGACTGACAGACTGACAGACTGACAGACTGACAGACTGACAGACTGACAGACTGACAGACTGACAGACTGACAGACTGACAGACTGACAGACTGACAGACTGACAGACTGACAGACTGACAGACTGACAGACGACAGACTGACAGACTGACAGACTGACAGACTGACAGACTGACAGACTGACAGACTGACAGACTGACAGACTGACAGACTGACAGACTGACAGACTGACAGACTGACAGACTGACAGACTGACAGACTGACAGACTGACAGACTGACAGACTGACAGACTGACAGGACAGACTGACAGACTGACAGACTGACAGACTGACAGACTGACAGACTGACAGACTGACAGACTGACAGACTGACAGACTGACAGACTGACAGACTGACAGACTGACAGACTGACAGACTGACAGACTGACAGACTGACAGACTGACAGACTGACAGACTGACAGACTGACAGACTGACAGACTGACAGACTGACAGACTGACAGACTGACAGACTGACAGACTGACAGACTGACAGACTGACAGACTGACAGACTGACAGACTGACAGACTGACAGACTGACAGACTGACAGACTGACAGACTGACAGACTGACAGACTGACAGACTGACAGACTGACAGACTGACAGACTGACAGACTGACAGACTGACAGACTGACAGACTGACAGACTGACAGGACTGACAGACTGACAGACTGACAGACTGACAGACTGACAGACTGACAGACTGACAGACTGACAGACTGACAGACTGACAGACTGACAGACTGACAGACTGACAGACTGACAGACTGACAGACTGACAGACTGACAGACTGACAGACTGACAGACTGACAGACTGACAGACTGACAGACTGACAGACTGACAGACTGACAGACCTGACAGACTGACAGACTGACAGACTGACAGACTGACAGACTGACAGACTGACAGACTGACAGACTGACAGACTGACAGACTGACAGACTGACAGACTGACAGACTGACAGACTGACAGACTGACAGACTGACAGACTGACAGACTGACAGACTGACAGACTGACAGACTGACAGACTGACAGACTGACAGACTGACAGACTGACAGACTGACAGACTGACAGACTGACAGACTGACAGACTGACAGACTGACAGACTGACAGACTGACAGACTGACAGACTGACAGACTGACAGACTGACAGACTGACAGACTGACAGACTGACAGACTGACAGACTGACAGACTGACAGACTGACAGACTGACAGACTGACAGACTGACAGACTGACAGACTGACCAGACTGACAGACTGACAGACTGACAGACTGACAGACTGACAGACTGACAGACTGACAGACTGACAGACTGACAGGACTGACAGACTGACAGACTGACAGACTGACAGACTGACAGACTGACAGACTGACAGACTGACAGACTGACAGACTGACAGACTGACAGACTGACAGACTGACAGACTGACAGACTGACAGACTGACAGACTGACAGACTGACAGACTGACAGACTGACAGACTGACAGACTGACAGACTGACAGACTGACAGACTGACAGACTGACAGACTGACAGACTGACAGACTGACAGACTGACAGACTGACAGACTGACAGACTGACAGACTGACAGACTGACAGACTGACAGACTGACAGACTGACAGACTGACAGACTGACAGACTGACAGACTGACAGACTGACAGACTGACAGACTGACAGACTGACAGACTGACAGACCTGACAGACTGACAGACTGACAGACTGACAGACTGACAGACTGACAGACTGACAGACTGACAGACTGACAGACTGACAGACTGACAGACTGACAGGACTGACAGACTGACAGACTGACAGACTGACAGACTGACAGACTGACAGACTGACAGACTGACAGACTGACAGACTGACAGACTGACAGACTGACAGACTGACAGACTGACAGACTGACAGACTGACAGACTGACAGACTGACAGACTGACAGACTGACAGACTGACAGACTGACAGACTGACAGACTGACAGACTGACAGACTGACAGACTGACAGACTGACAGACTGACAGACTGACAGACTGACAGACTGACAGACTGACAGACTGACAGACTGACAGACTGACAGACTGACAGACTGACAGACTGACAGACTGACAGACTGACAGGACTGACAGACTGACAGACTGACAGACTGACAGACTGACAGACTGACAGACTGACAGACTGACAGACTGACAGACTGACAGACTGACAGACTGACAGACTGACAGACTGACAGACTGACAGACTGACAGACTGACAGACCTAGACCAGACTGACAGACTGACAGACTGACAGACTGACAGACTGACAGACTGACAGACTGACAGACTGACAGACTGACAGACTGACAGACTGACAGACTGACAGACTGACAGACTGACAGACTGACAGACTGACAGACTGACAGACTGACAGACTGACAGACTGACAGACTGACAGACTGACAGACTGACAGACTGACAGACTGACAGACTGACAGACTGACAGACTGACAGACTGACAGACTGACAGACTGACAGACTGACAGACTGACAGACTGACAGACTGACAGACTGACAGACTGACAGACTGACAGACTGACAGACTGACAGACTGACAGACTGACAGACTGACAGACTGACAGACTGACAGACTGACAGACTGACAGACTGACAGACTGACAGACTGACAGACTGACAGACTGACAGACTGACAGACTGACAGACTGACAGACTGACAGACTGACAGACTGACAGACTGACAGACTGACAGACTGACAGACTAGACTGACAGACTGACAGACTGACAGAACTGACAGACTGACAGACTGACAGACTGACAGACTGACAGACTGACAGACTGACAGACTGACAGACTGACAGACTGACAGACTGACAGACTGACAGACTGACAGACTGACAGACTGACAGACTGACAGACTGACAGACTGACAGACTGACAGACTGACAGACTGACAGACTGACAGACTGACAGACTGACAGACTGACAGACTGACAGACTGACAGACTGACAGACTGACAGACTGACAGACTGACAGACTGACAGACTGACAGACTGACAGACTGACAGACTGACAGACTGACAGGACTGACAGACTGACAGACTGACAGACTGACAGACTGACAGACTGACAGACTGACAGACTGACAGACTGACAGACTGACAGACTGACAGACTGACAGACTGACAGACTGACAGACTGACAGACTGACAGACTGACAGACTGACAGACTGACAGACTGACAGACTGACAGACTGACAGACTGACAGACTGACAGACTGACAGACTGACAGACTGACAGACTGACAGACTGACAGACTGACAGAGACAGACTGACAGACTGACAGACTGACAGGACTGACAGACTGACAGACTGACAGACCAGACTGACAGACTGACAGACTGACAGACTGACAGACTGACAGACTGACAGACTGACAGACCTGACAGACTGACAGACTGACAGACTGACAGGACTGACGACTGACAGACTGACAGACTGACAGACTGACAGACTGACAGACTGACAGACTGACAGACTGACAGACTGACAGACTGACAGACTGACAGACTGACAGACGACAGACTGACAGACTGACAGACTGACAGACTGACAGACTGACAGACTGACAGAGACTGACAGACTGACAGACTGACAGACTGACAGACTGACAGACTGACAGACTGACAGACTGACAGACTGACAGACTGACAGACTGACAGACTGAGACTGACAGACTGACAGACTGACAGACTGACAGACTGACAGACTGACAGACTGACAGACTGACAGACTGACAGACTGACAGACTGACAGGACTGACAGACTGACAGACACTGACAGACTGACAGACTGACAGACTGACAGACTGACAGACTGACAGACTGACAGACTGACAGACTGACAGACTGACAGACTGACAGACTGACAGACTGACAGACTGACAGACTGACAGACTGACAGACTGACAGACTGACAGACTGACAGACTGACAGACTGACAGACTGACAGACTGACAGACTGACAGACTGACAGACTGACAGACTGACAGACTGACAGACTGACAGACTGACAGACTGACAGACTGACAGACTGACAGACTGACAGACTGACAGACTGACAGACTGACAGACTGACAGACTGACAGACTGACAGACTGACAGACTGACAGACTGACAGACTGACAGACTGACAGACTGACAGACTGACAGACTGACAGACTGACAGACTGACAGACTGACAGACTGACAGACTGACAGACTGACAGACTGACAGACTGACAGACTGACAGACTGACAGACTGACAGACTGACAGACTGACAGACTGACAGACTGACAGACTGACAGACTGACAGACTGACAGACTGACAGACTGACAGACTGACAGACTGACAGACTGACAGACTGACAGACTGACAGACTGACAGACTGACAGACTGACAGACTGACAGACTGACAGACTGACAGACTGACAGACTGACAGACTGACAGACTGACAGACTGACAGACTGACAGACTGACAGACTGACAGACTGACAGACTGACAGACTGACAGACTGACAGACTGACAGACTGACAGACTGACAGACTGACAGACTGACAGACTGACAGACTGACAGACTGACAGACTGACAGACTGACAGACTGACAGACTGACAGACTGACAGACTGACAGACTGACAGACTGACAGACTGACAGACTGACAGACTGACAGACTGACAGACTGACAGACTGACAGACTGACAGACTGACAGACTGACAGACTGACAGACTGACAGACTGACAGACTGACAGACTGACAGACTGACAGACTGACAGACTGACAGACTGACAGACTGACAGACTGACAGACTGACAGACTGACAGACTGACAGACTGACAGACTGACAGACTGACAGACTGACAGACTGACAGACTGACAGACTGACAGACTGACAGACTGACAGACTGACAGACTGACAGACTGACAGACTGACAGACTGACAGACTGACAGACTGACAGACTGACAGACTGACAGACTGACAGACTGACAGACTGACAGACTGACAGACTGACAGACTGACAGACTGACAGACTGACAGACTGACAGACTGACAGACTGACAGACTGACAGACTGACAGACTGACAGACTGACAGACTGACAGACTGACAGACTGACAGACTGACAGACTGACAGACTGACAGACTGACAGACTGACAGACTGACAGACTGACAGACTGACAGACTGACAGACTGACAGACTGACAGACTGACAGACTGACAGACTGACAGACTGACAGACTGACAGACTGACAGACTGACAGACTGACAGACTGACAGACTGACAGACTGACAGACTGACAGACTGACAGACTGACAGACTGACAGACTGACAGACTGACAGACTGACAGACTGACAGACTGACAGACTGACAGACTGACAGACTGACAGACTGACAGACTGACAGACTGACAGACTGACAGACTGACAGACTGACAGACTGACAGACTGACAGACTGACAGACTGACAGACTGACAGACTGACAGACTGACAGACTGACAGACTGACAGACTGACAGACTGACAGACTGACAGACTGACAGACTGACAGACTGACAGACTGACAGACTGACAGACTGACAGACTGACAGACTGACAGACTGACAGACTGACAGACTGACAGACTGACAGACTGACAGACTGACAGACTGACAGACTGACAGACTGACAGACTGACAGACTGACAGACTGACAGACTGACAGACTGACAGACTGACAGACTGACAGACTGACAGACTGACAGACTGACAGACTGACAGACTGACAGACTGACAGACTGACAGACTGACAGACTGACAGACTGACAGACTGACAGACTGACAGACTGACAGACTGACAGACTGACAGACTGACAGACTGACAGACTGACAGACTGACAGACTGACAGACTGACAGACTGACAGACTGACAGACTGACAGACTGACAGACTGACAGACTGACAGACTGACAGACTGACAGACTGACAGACTGACAGACTGACAGACTGACAGACTGACAGACTGACAGACTGACAGACTGACAGACTGACAGACTGACAGACTGACAGACTGACAGACTGACAGACTGACAGACTGACAGACTGACAGACTGACAGACTGACAGACTGACAGACTGACAGACTGACAGACTGACAGACTGACAGACTGACAGACTGACAGACTGACAGACTGACAGACTGACAGACTGACAGACTGACAGACTGACAGACTGACAGACTGACAGACTGACAGACTGACAGACTGACAGACTGACAGACTGACAGACTGACAGACTGACAGACTGACAGACTGACAGACTGACAGACTGACAGACTGACAGACTGACAGACTGACAGACTGACAGACTGACAGACTGACAGACTGACAGACTGACAGACTGACAGACTGACAGACTGACAGACTGACAGACTGACAGACTGACAGACTGACAGACTGACAGACTGACAGACTGACAGACTGACAGACTGACAGACTGACAGACTGACAGACTGACAGACTGACAGACTGACAGACTGACAGACTGACAGACTGACAGACTGACAGACTGACAGACTGACAGACTGACAGACTGACAGACTGACAGACTGACAGACTGACAGACTGACAGACTGACAGACTGACAGACTGACAGACTGACAGACTGACAGACTGACAGACTGACAGACTGACAGACTGACAGACTGACAGACTGACAGACTGACAGACTGACAGACTGACAGACTGACAGACTGACAGACTGACAGACTGACAGACTGACAGACTGACAGACTGACAGACTGACAGACTGACAGACTGACAGACTGACAGACTGACAGACTGACAGACTGACAGACTGACAGACTGACAGACTGACAGACTGACAGACTGACAGACTGACAGACTGACAGACTGACAGACTGACAGACTGACAGACTGACAGACTGACAGACTGACAGACTGACAGACTGACAGACTGACAGACTGACAGACTGACAGACTGACAGACTGACAGACTGACAGACTGACAGACTGACAGACTGACAGACTGACAGACTGACAGACTGACAGACTGACAGACTGACAGACTGACAGACTGACAGACTGACAGACTGACAGACTGACAGACTGACAGACTGACAGACTGACAGACTGACAGACTGACAGACTGACAGACTGACAGACTGACAGACTGACAGACTGACAGACTGACAGACTGACAGACTGACAGACTGACAGACTGACACAGACTGACAGACTGACACAGACTGACAGACTGACAGACTGACAGACTGACAGACTGACAGACTGACAGACTGACAGACTGACAGACTGACAGACTGACAGACTGACAGACTGACAGACTGACAGACTGACAGACTGACAGACTGACAGACTGACAGACTGACAGACTGACAGACTGACAGACTGACAGACTGACAGACTGACAGACTGACAGACTGACAGACTGACAGACTGACAGACTGACAGACTGACAGACTGACAGACTGACAGACTGACAGACTGACAGACTGAGACTGACAGACTGACAGACTGACAGACTGACAGACTGACAGACTGACAGACTGACAGACTGACAGACTGACAGACTGACAGACTGACAGACTGACAGACTGACAGACTGACAGACTGACAGACTGACAGACTGACAGACTGACAGACTGACAGACTGACAGACTGACAGACTGACAGACTGACAGACTGACAGACTGACAGACTGACAGACTGACAGACTGACAGACTGACAGACTGACAGACTGACAGACTGACAGACTGACAGACTGACAGACTGACAGACTGACAGACTGACAGACTGACAGACTGACAGACTGACAGACTGACAGACTGACAGACTGACAGACTGACAGACTGACAGACTGACAGACTGACAGACTGACAGACTGACAGACTGACAGACTGACAGACTGACAGACTGACAGACTGACAGACTGACAGACTGACAGACTGACAGACTGACAGACTGACAGACTGACAGACTGACAGACTGACAGACTGACAGACTGACAGACTGACAGACTGACAGACTGACAGACTGACAGACTGACAGACTGACAGACTGACAGACTGACAGACTGACAGACTGACAGACTGACAGACTGACAGACTGACAGACTGACAGACTGACAGACTGACAGACTGACAGACTGACAGACTGACAGACTGACAGACTGACAGACTGACAGACTGACAGACTGACAGACTGACAGACTGACAGACTGACAGACTGACAGACTGACAGACTGACAGACTGACAGACTGACAGACTGACAGACTGACAGACTGACAGACTGACAGACTGACAGACTGACAGACTGACAGACTGACAGACTGACAGACTGACAGACTGACAGACTGACAGACTGACAGACTGACAGACTGACAGACTGACAGACTGACAGACTGACAGACTGACAGACTGACAGACTGACAGACTGACAGACTGACAGACTGACAGACTGACAGACTGACAGACTGACAGACTGACAGACTGACAGACTGACAGACTGACAGACTGACAGACTGACAGACTGACAGACTGACAGACTGACAGACTGACAGACTGACAGACTGACAGACTGACAGACTGACAGACTGACAGACTGACAGACTGACAGACTGACAGACTGACAGACTGACAGACTGACAGACTGACAGACTGACAGACTGACAGACTGACAGACTGACAGACTGACAGACTGACAGACTGACAGACTGACAGACTGACAGACTGACAGACTGACAGACTGACAGACTGACAGACTGACAGACTGACAGACTGACAGACTGACAGACTGACAGACTGACAGACTGACAGACTGACAGACTGACAGACTGACAGACTGACAGACTGACAGACTGACAGACTGACAGACTGACAGACTGACAGACTGACAGACTGACAGACTGACAGACTGACAGACTGACAGACTGACAGACTGACAGACTGACAGACTGACAGACTGACAGACTGACAGACTGACAGACTGACAGACTGACAGACTGACAGACTGACAGACTGACAGACTGACAGACTGACAGACTGACAGACTGACAGACTGACAGACTGACAGACTGACAGACTGACAGACTGACAGACTGACAGACTGACAGACTGACAGACTGACAGACTGACAGACTGACAGACTGACAGACTGACAGACTGACAGACTGACAGACTGACAGACTGACAGACTGACAGACTGACAGACTGACAGACTGACAGACTGACAGACTGACAGACTGACAGACTGACAGACTGACAGACTGACAGACTGACAGACTGACAGACTGACAGACTGACAGACTGACAGACTGACAGACTGACAGACTGACAGACTGACAGACTGACAGACTGACAGACTGACAGACTGACAGACTGACAGACTGACAGACTGACAGACTGACAGACTGACAGACTGACAGACTGACAGACTGACAGACTGACAGACTGACAGACTGACAGACTGACAGACTGACAGACTGACAGACTGACAGACTGACAGACTGACAGACTGACAGACTGACAGACTGACAGACTGACAGACTGACAGACTGACAGACTGACAGACTGACAGACTGACAGACTGACAGACTGACAGACTGACAGACTGACAGACTGACAGACTGACAGACTGACAGACTGACAGACTGACAGACTGACAGACTGACAGACTGACAGACTGACAGACTGACAGACTGACAGACTGACAGACTGACAGACTGACAGACTGACAGACTGACAGACTGACAGACTGACAGACTGACAGACTGACAGACTGACAGACTGACAGACTGACAGACTGACAGACTGACAGACTGACAGACTGACAGACTGACAGACTGACAGACTGACAGACTGACAGACTGACAGACTGACAGACTGACAGACTGACAGACTGACAGACTGACAGACTGACAGACTGACAGACTGACAGACTGACAGACTGACAGACTGACAGACTGACAGACTGACAGACTGACAGACTGACAGACTGACAGACTGACAGACTGACAGACTGACAGACTGACAGACTGACAGACTGACAGACTGACAGACTGACAGACTGACAGACTGACAGACTGACAGACTGACAGACTGACAGACTGACAGACTGACAGACTGACAGACTGACAGACTGACAGACTGACAGACTGACAGACTGACAGACTGACAGACTGACAGACTGACAGACTGACAGACTGACAGACTGACAGACTGACAGACTGACAGACTGACAGACTGACAGACTGACAGACTGACAGACTGACAGACTGACAGACTGACAGACTGACAGACTGACAGACTGACAGACTGACAGACTGACAGACTGACAGACTGACAGACTGACAGACTGACAGACTGACAGACTGACAGACTGACAGACTGACAGACTGACAGACTGACAGACTGACAGACTGACAGACTGACAGACTGACAGACTGACAGACTGACAGACTGACAGACTGACAGACTGACAGACTGACAGACTGACAGACTGACAGACTGACAGACTGACAGACTGACAGACTGACAGACTGACAGACTGACAGACTGACAGACTGACAGACTGACAGACTGACAGACTGACAGACTGACAGACTGACAGACTGACAGACTGACAGACTGACAGACTGACAGACTGACAGACTGACAGACTGACAGACTGACAGACTGACAGACTGACAGACTGACAGACTGACAGACTGACAGACTGACAGACTGACAGACTGACAGACTGACAGACTGACAGACTGACAGACTGACAGACTGACAGACTGACAGACTGACAGACTGACAGACTGACAGACTGACAGACTGACAGACTGACAGACTGACAGACTGACAGACTGACAGACTGACAGACTGACAGACTGACAGACTGACAGACTGACAGACTGACAGACTGACAGACTGACAGACTGACAGACTGACAGACTGACAGACTGACAGACTGACAGACTGACAGACTGACAGACTGACAGACTGACAGACTGACAGACTGACAGACTGACAGACTGACAGACTGACAGACTGACAGACTGACAGACTGACAGACTGACAGACTGACAGACTGACAGACTGACAGACTGACAGACTGACAGACTGACAGACTGACAGACTGACAGACTGACAGACTGACAGACTGACAGACTGACAGACTGACAGACTGACAGACTGACAGACTGACAGACTGACAGACTGACAGACTGACAGACTGACAGACTGACAGACTGACAGACTGACAGACTGACAGACTGACAGACTGACAGACTGACAGACTGACAGACTGACAGACTGACAGACTGACAGACTGACAGACTGACAGACTGACAGACTGACAGACTGACAGACTGACAGACTGACAGACTGACAGACTGACAGACTGACAGACTGACAGACTGACAGACTGACAGACTGACAGACTGACAGACTGACAGACTGACAGACTGACAGACTGACAGACTGACAGACTGACAGACTGACAGACTGACAGACTGACAGACTGACAGACTGACAGACTGACAGACTGACAGACTGACAGACTGACAGACTGACAGACTGACAGACTGACAGACTGACAGACTGACAGACTGACAGACTGACAGACTGACAGACTGACAGACTGACAGACTGACAGACTGACAGACTGACAGACTGACAGACTGACAGACTGACAGACTGACAGACTGACAGACTGACAGACTGACAGACTGACAGACTGACAGACTGACAGACTGACAGACTGACAGACTGACAGACTGACAGACTGACAGACTGACAGACTGACAGACTGACAGACTGACAGACTGACAGACTGACAGACTGACAGACTGACAGACTGACAGACTGACAGACTGACAGACTGACAGACTGACAGACTGACAGACTGACAGACTGACAGACTGACAGACTGACAGACTGACAGACTGACAGACTGACAGACTGACAGACTGACAGACTGACAGACTGACAGACTGACAGACTGACAGACTGACAGACTGACAGACTGACAGACTGACAGACTGACAGACTGACAGACTGACAGACTGACAGACTGACAGACTGACAGACTGACAGACTGACAGACTGACAGACTGACAGACTGACAGACTGACAGACTGACAGACTGACAGACTGACAGACTGACAGACTGACAGACTGACAGACTGACAGACTGACAGACTGACAGACTGACAGACTGACAGACTGACAGACTGACAGACTGACAGACTGACAGACTGACAGACTGACAGACTGACAGACTGACAGACTGACAGACTGACAGACTGACAGACTGACAGACTGACAGACTGACAGACTGACAGACTGACAGACTGACAGACTGACAGACTGACAGACTGACAGACTGACAGACTGACAGACTGACAGACTGACAGACTGACAGACTGACAGACTGACAGACTGACAGACTGACAGACTGACAGACTGACAGACTGACAGACTGACAGACTGACAGAGACTGACAGACTGACAGACTGACAGACTGACAGACTGACAGCTGACAGACTGACAGACTGACAGACTGACAGACTGACAGACTGACAGACTGACAGACTGACAGACTGACAGACTGACAGACTGACAGACTGACAGACTGACAGACTGACAGACTGACAGACTGACAGACTGACAGACTGACAGACTGACAGACTGACAGACTGACAGACTGACAGACTGACAGACTGACAGACTGACAGACTGACAGACTGACAGACTGACAGACTGACAGACTGACAGACTGACAGACTGACAGACTGACAGACTGACAGACTGACAGACTGACAGACTGACAGACTGACAGACTGACAGACTGACAGACTGACAGACTGACAGACTGACAGACTGACAGACTGACAGACTGACAGACTGACAGACTGACAGACTGACAGACTGACAGACTGACAGACTGACAGACTGACAGACTGACAGACTGACAGACTGACAGACTGACAGACTGACAGACTGACAGACTGACAGACTGACAGACTGACAGACTGACAGACTGACAGACTGACAGACTGACAGACTGACAGACTGACAGACTGACAGACTGACAGACTGACAGACTGACAGACTGACAGACTGACAGACTGACAGACTGACAGACTGACAGACTGACAGACTGACAGACTGACAGACTGACAGACTGACAGACTGACAGACTGACAGACTGACAGACTGACAGACTGACAGACTGACAGACTGACAGACTGACAGACTGACAGACTGACAGACTGACAGACTGACAGACTGACAGACTGACAGACTGACAGACTGACAGACTGACAGACTGACAGACTGACAGACTGACAGACTGACAGACTGACAGACTGACAGACTGACAGACTGACAGACTGACAGACTGACAGACTGACAGACTGACAGACTGACAGACTGACAGACTGACAGACTGACAGACTGACAGACTGACAGACTGACAGACTGACAGACTGACAGACTGACAGACTGACAGACTGACAGACTGACAGACTGACAGACTGACAGACTGACAGACTGACAGACTGACAGACTGACAGACTGACAGACTGACAGACTGACAGACTGACAGACTGACAGACTGACAGACTGACAGACTGACAGACTGACAGACTGACAGACTGACAGACTGACAGACTGACAGACTGACAGACTGACAGACTGACAGACTGACAGACTGACAGACTGACAGACTGACAGACTGACAGACTGACAGACTGACAGACTGACAGACTGACAGACTGACAGACTGACAGACTGACAGACTGACAGACTGACAGACTGACAGACTGACAGACTGACAGACTGACAGACTGACAGACTGACAGACTGACAGACTGACAGACTGACAGACTGACAGACTGACAGACTGACAGACTGACAGACTGACAGACTGACAGACTGACAGACTGACAGACTGACAGACTGACAGACTGACAGACTGACAGACTGACAGACTGACAGACTGACAGACTGACAGACTGACAGACTGACAGACTGACAGACTGACAGACTGACAGACTGACAGACTGACAGACTGACAGACTGACAGACTGACAGACTGACAGACTGACAGACTGACAGACTGACAGACTGACAGACTGACAGACTGACAGACTGACAGACTGACAGACTGACAGACTGACAGACTGACAGACTGACAGACTGACAGACTGACAGACTGACAGACTGACAGACTGACAGACTGACAGACTGACAGACTGACAGACTGACAGACTGACAGACTGACAGACTGACAGACTGACAGACTGACAGACTGACAGACTGACAGACTGACAGACTGACAGACTGACAGACTGACAGACTGACAGACTGACAGACTGACAGACTGACAGACTGACAGACTGACAGACTGACAGACTGACAGACTGACAGACTGACAGACTGACAGACTGACAGACTGACAGACTGACAGACTGACAGACTGACAGACTGACAGACTGACAGACTGACAGACTGACAGACTGACAGACTGACAGACTGACAGACTGACAGACTGACAGACTGACAGACTGACAGACTGACAGACTGACAGACTGACAGACTGACAGACTGACAGACTGACAGACTGACAGACTGACAGACTGACAGACTGACAGACTGACAGACTGACAGACTGACAGACTGACAGACTGACAGACTGACAGACTGACAGACTGACAGACTGACAGACTGACAGACTGACAGACTGACAGACTGACAGACTGACAGACTGACAGACTGACAGACTGACAGACTGACAGACTGACAGACTGACAGACTGACAGACTGACAGACTGACAGACTGACAGACTGACAGACTGACAGACTGACAGACTGACAGACTGACAGACTGACAGACTGACAGACTGACAGACTGACAGACTGACAGACTGACAGACTGACAGACTGACAGACTGACAGACTGACAGACTGACAGACTGACAGACTGACAGACTGACAGACTGACAGACTGACAGACTGACAGACTGACAGACTGACAGACTGACAGACTGACAGACTGACAGACTGACAGACTGACAGACTGACAGACTGACAGACTGACAGACTGACAGACTGACAGACTGACAGACTGACAGACTGACAGACTGACAGACTGACAGACTGACAGACTGACAGACTGACAGACTGACAGACTGACAGACTGACAGACTGACAGACTGACAGACTGACAGACTGACAGACTGACAGACTGACAGACTGACAGACTGACAGACTGACAGACTGACAGACTGACAGACTGACAGACTGACAGACTGACAGACTGACAGACTGACAGACTGACAGACTGACAGACTGACAGACTGACAGACTGACAGACTGACAGACTGACAGACTGACAGACTGACAGACTGACAGACTGACAGACTGACAGACTGACAGACTGACAGACTGACAGACTGACAGACTGACAGACTGACAGACTGACAGACTGACAGACTGACAGACTGACAGACTGACAGACTGACAGACTGACAGACTGACAGACTGACAGACTGACAGACTGACAGACTGACAGACTGACAGACTGACAGACTGACAGACTGACAGACTGACAGACTGACAGACTGACAGACTGACAGACTGACAGACTGACAGACTGACAGACTGACAGACTGACAGACTGACAGACTGACAGACTGACAGACTGACAGACTGACAGACTGACAGACTGACAGACTGACAGACTGACAGACTGACAGACTGACAGACTGACAGACTGACAGACTGACAGACTGACAGACTGACAGACTGACAGACTGACAGACTGACAGACTGACAGACTGACAGACTGACAGACTGACAGACTGACAGACTGACAGACTGACAGACTGACAGACTGACAGACTGACAGACTGACAGACTGACAGACTGACAGACTGACAGACTGACAGACTGACAGACTGACAGACTGACAGACTGACAGACTGACAGACTGACAGACTGACAGACTGACAGACTGACAGACTGACAGACTGACAGACTGACAGACTGACAGACTGACAGACTGACAGACTGACAGACTGACAGACTGACAGACTGACAGACTGACAGACTGACAGACTGACAGACTGACAGACTGACAGACTGACAGACTGACAGACTGACAGACTGACAGACTGACAGACTGACAGACTGACAGACTGACAGACTGACAGACTGACAGACTGACAGACTGACAGACTGACAGACTGACAGACTGACAGACTGACAGACTGACAGACTGACAGACTGACAGACTGACAGACTGACAGACTGACAGACTGACAGACTGACAGACTGACAGACTGACAGACTGACAGACTGACAGACTGACAGACTGACAGACTGACAGACTGACAGACTGACAGACTGACAGACTGACAGACTGACAGACTGACAGACTGACAGACTGACAGACTGACAGACTGACAGACTGACAGACTGACAGACTGACAGACTGACAGACTGACAGACTGACAGACTGACAGACTGACAGACTGACAGACTGACAGACTGACAGACTGACAGACTGACAGACTGACAGACTGACAGACTGACAGACTGACAGACTGACAGACTGACAGACTGACAGACTGACAGACTGACAGACTGACAGACTGACAGACTGACAGACTGACAGACTGACAGACTGACAGACTGACAGACTGACAGACTGACAGACTGACAGACTGACAGACTGACAGACTGACAGACTGACAGACTGACAGACTGACAGACTGACAGACTGACAGACTGACAGACTGACAGACTGACAGACTGACAGACTGACAGACTGACAGACTGACAGACTGACAGACTGACAGACTGACAGACTGACAGACTGACAGACTGACAGACTGACAGACTGACAGACTGACAGACTGACAGACTGACAGACTGACAGACTGACAGACTGACAGACTGACAGACTGACAGACTGACAGACTGACAGACTGACAGACTGACAGACTGACAGACTGACAGACTGACAGACTGACAGACTGACAGACTGACAGACTGACAGACTGACAGACTGACAGACTGACAGACTGACAGACTGACAGACTGACAGACTGACAGACTGACAGACTGACAGACTGACAGACTGACAGACTGACAGACTGACAGACTGACAGACTGACAGACTGACAGACTGACAGACTGACAGACTGACAGACTGACAGACTGACAGACTGACAGACTGACAGACTGACAGACTGACAGACTGACAGACTGACAGACTGACAGACTGACAGACTGACAGACTGACAGACTGACAGACTGACAGACTGACAGACTGACAGACTGACAGACTGACAGACTGACAGACTGACAGACTGACAGACTGACAGACTGACAGACTGACAGACTGACAGACTGACAGACTGACAGACTGACAGACTGACAGACTGACAGACTGACAGACTGACAGACTGACAGACTGACAGACTGACAGACTGACAGACTGACAGACTGACAGACTGACAGACTGACAGACTGACAGACTGACAGACTGACAGACTGACAGACTGACAGACTGACAGACTGACAGACTGACAGACTGACAGACTGACAGACTGACAGACTGACAGACTGACAGACTGACAGACTGACAGACTGACAGACTGACAGACTGACAGACTGACAGACTGACAGACTGACAGACTGACAGACTGACAGACTGACAGACTGACAGACTGACAGACTGACAGACTGACAGACTGACAGACTGACAGACTGACAGACTGACAGACTGACAGACTGACAGACTGACAGACTGACAGACTGACAGACTGACAGACTGACAGACTGACAGACTGACAGACTGACAGACTGACAGACTGACAGACTGACAGACTGACAGACTGACAGACTGACAGACTGACAGACTGACAGACTGACAGACTGACAGACTGACAGACTGACAGACTGACAGACTGACAGACTGACAGACTGACAGACTGACAGACTGACAGACTGACAGACTGACAGACTGACAGACTGACAGACTGACAGACTGACAGACTGACAGACTGACAGACTGACAGACTGACAGACTGACAGACTGACAGACTGACAGACTGACAGACTGACAGACTGACAGACTGACAGACTGACAGACTGACAGACTGACAGACTGACAGACTGACAGACTGACAGACTGACAGACTGACAGACTGACAGACTGACAGACTGACAGACTGACAGACTGACAGACTGACAGACTGACAGACTGACAGACTGACAGACTGACAGACTGACAGACTGACAGACTGACAGACTGACAGACTGACAGACTGACAGACTGACAGACTGACAGACTGACAGACTGACAGACTGACAGACTGACAGACTGACAGACTGACAGACTGACAGACTGACAGACTGACAGACTGACAGACTGACAGACTGACAGACTGACAGACTGACAGACTGACAGACTGACAGACTGACAGACTGACAGACTGACAGACTGACAGACTGACAGACTGACAGACTGACAGACTGACAGACTGACAGACTGACAGACTGACAGACTGACAGACTGACAGACTGACAGACTGACAGACTGACAGACTGACAGACTGACAGACTGACAGACTGACAGACTGACAGACTGACAGACTGACAGACTGACAGACTGACAGACTGACAGACTGACAGACTGACAGACTGACAGACTGACAGACTGACAGACTGACAGACTGACAGACTGACAGACTGACAGACTGACAGACTGACAGACTGACAGACTGACAGACTGACAGACTGACAGACTGACAGACTGACAGACTGACAGACTGACAGACTGACAGACTGACAGACTGACAGACTGACAGACTGACAGACTGACAGACTGACAGACTGACAGACTGACAGACTGACAGACTGACAGACTGACAGACTGACAGACTGACAGACTGACAGACTGACAGACTGACAGACTGACAGACTGACAGACTGACAGACTGACAGACTGACAGACTGACAGACTGACAGACTGACAGACTGACAGACTGACAGACTGACAGACTGACAGACTGACAGACTGACAGACTGACAGACTGACAGACTGACAGACTGACAGACTGACAGACTGACAGACTGACAGACTGACAGACTGACAGACTGACAGACTGACAGACTGACAGACTGACAGACTGACAGACTGACAGACTGACAGACTGACAGACTGACAGACTGACAGACTGACAGACTGACAGACTGACAGACTGACAGACTGACAGACTGACAGACTGACAGACTGACAGACTGACAGACTGACAGACTGACAGACTGACAGACTGACAGACTGACAGACTGACAGACTGACAGACTGACAGACTGACAGACTGACAGACTGACAGACTGACAGACTGACAGACTGACAGACTGACAGACTGACAGACTGACAGACTGACAGACTGACAGACTGACAGACTGACAGACTGACAGACTGACAGACTGACAGACTGACAGACTGACAGACTGACAGACTGACAGACTGACAGACTGACAGACTGACAGACTGACAGACTGACAGACTGACAGACTGACAGACTGACAGACTGACAGACTGACAGACTGACAGACTGACAGACTGACAGACTGACAGACTGACAGACTGACAGACTGACAGACTGACAGACTGACAGACTGACAGACTGACAGACTGACAGACTGACAGACTGACAGACTGACAGACTGACAGACTGACAGACTGACAGACTGACAGACTGACAGACTGACAGACTGACAGACTGACAGACTGACAGACTGACAGACTGACAGACTGACAGACTGACAGACTGACAGACTGACAGACTGACAGACTGACAGACTGACAGACTGACAGACTGACAGACTGACAGACTGACAGACTGACAGACTGACAGACTGACAGACTGACAGACTGACAGACTGACAGACTGACAGACTGACAGACTGACAGACTGACAGACTGACAGACTGACAGACTGACAGACTGACAGACTGACAGACTGACAGACTGACAGACTGACAGACTGACAGACTGACAGACTGACAGACTGACAGACTGACAGACTGACAGACTGACAGACTGACAGACTGACAGACTGACAGACTGACAGACTGACAGACTGACAGACTGACAGACTGACAGACTGACAGACTGACAGACTGACAGACTGACAGACTGACAGACTGACAGACTGACAGACTGACAGACTGACAGACTGACAGACTGACAGACTGACAGACTGACAGACTGACAGACTGACAGACTGACAGACTGACAGACTGACAGACTGACAGACTGACAGACTGACAGACTGACAGACTGACAGACTGACAGACTGACAGACTGACAGACTGACAGACTGACAGACTGACAGACTGACAGACTGACAGACTGACAGACTGACAGACTGACAGACTGACAGACTGACAGACTGACAGACTGACAGACTGACAGACTGACAGACTGACAGACTGACAGACTGACAGACTGACAGACTGACAGACTGACAGACTGACAGACTGACAGACTGACAGACTGACAGACTGACAGACTGACAGACTGACAGACTGACAGACTGACAGACTGACAGACTGACAGACTGACAGACTGACAGACTGACAGACTGACAGACTGACAGACTGACAGACTGACAGACTGACAGACTGACAGACTGACAGACTGACAGACTGACAGACTGACAGACTGACAGACTGACAGACTGACAGACTGACAGACTGACAGACTGACAGACTGACAGACTGACAGACTGACAGACTGACAGACTGACAGACTGACAGACTGACAGACTGACAGACTGACAGACTGACAGACTGACAGACTGACAGACTGACAGACTGACAGACTGACAGACTGACAGACTGACAGACTGACAGACTGACAGACTGACAGACTGACAGACTGACAGACTGACAGACTGACAGACTGACAGACTGACAGACTGACAGACTGACAGACTGACAGACTGACAGACTGACAGACTGACAGACTGACAGACTGACAGACTGACAGACTGACAGACTGACAGACTGACAGACTGACAGACTGACAGACTGACAGACTGACAGACTGACAGACTGACAGACTGACAGACTGACAGACTGACAGACTGACAGACTGACAGACTGACAGACTGACAGACTGACAGACTGACAGACTGACAGACTGACAGACTGACAGACTGACAGACTGACAGACTGACAGACTGACAGACTGACAGACTGACAGACTGACAGACTGACAGACTGACAGACTGACAGACTGACAGACTGACAGACTGACAGACTGACAGACTGACAGACTGACAGACTGACAGACTGACAGACTGACAGACTGACAGACTGACAGACTGACAGACTGACAGACTGACAGACTGACAGACTGACAGACTGACAGACTGACAGACTGACAGACTGACAGACTGACAGACTGACAGACTGACAGACTGACAGACTGACAGACTGACAGACTGACAGACTGACAGACTGACAGACTGACAGACTGACAGACTGACAGACTGACAGACTGACAGACTGACAGACTGACAGACTGACAGACTGACAGACTGACAGACTGACAGACTGACAGACTGACAGACTGACAGACTGACAGACTGACAGACTGACAGACTGACAGACTGACAGACTGACAGACTGACAGACTGACAGACTGACAGACTGACAGACTGACAGACTGACAGACTGACAGACTGACAGACTGACAGACTGACAGACTGACAGACTGACAGACTGACAGACTGACAGACTGACAGACTGACAGACTGACAGACTGACAGACTGACAGACTGACAGACTGACAGACTGACAGACTGACAGACTGACAGACTGACAGACTGACAGACTGACAGACTGACAGACTGACAGACTGACAGACTGACAGACTGACAGACTGACAGACTGACAGACTGACAGACTGACAGACTGACAGACTGACAGACTGACAGACTGACAGACTGACAGACTGACAGACTGACAGACTGACAGACTGACAGACTGACAGACTGACAGACTGACAGACTGACAGACTGACAGACTGACAGACTGACAGACTGACAGACTGACAGACTGACAGACTGACAGACTGACAGACTGACAGACTGACAGACTGACAGACTGACAGACTGACAGACTGACAGACTGACAGACTGACAGACTGACAGACTGACAGACTGACAGACTGACAGACTGACAGACTGACAGACTGACAGACTGACAGACTGACAGACTGACAGACTGACAGACTGACAGACTGACAGACTGACAGACTGACAGACTGACAGACTGACAGACTGACAGACTGACAGACTGACAGACTGACAGACTGACAGACTGACAGACTGACAGACTGACAGACTGACAGACTGACAGACTGACAGACTGACAGACTGACAGACTGACAGACTGACAGACTGACAGACTGACAGACTGACAGACTGACAGACTGACAGACTGACAGACTGACAGACTGACAGACTGACAGACTGACAGACTGACAGACTGACAGACTGACAGACTGACAGACTGACAGACTGACAGACTGACAGACTGACAGACTGACAGACTGACAGACTGACAGACTGACAGACTGACAGACTGACAGACTGACAGACTGACAGACTGACAGACTGACAGACTGACAGACTGACAGACTGACAGACTGACAGACTGACAGACTGACAGACTGACAGACTGACAGACTGACAGACTGACAGACTGACAGACTGACAGACTGACAGACTGACAGACTGACAGACTGACAGACTGACAGACTGACAGACTGACAGACTGACAGACTGACAGACTGACAGACTGACAGACTGACAGACTGACAGACTGACAGACTGACAGACTGACAGACTGACAGACTGACAGACTGACAGACTGACAGACTGACAGACTGACAGACTGACAGACTGACAGACTGACAGACTGACAGACTGACAGACTGACAGACTGACAGACTGACAGACTGACAGACTGACAGACTGACAGACTGACAGACTGACAGACTGACAGACTGACAGACTGACAGACTGACAGACTGACAGACTGACAGACTGACAGACTGACAGACTGACAGACTGACAGACTGACAGACTGACAGACTGACAGACTGACAGACTGACAGACTGACAGACTGACAGACTGACAGACTGACAGACTGACAGACTGACAGACTGACAGACTGACAGACTGACAGACTGACAGACTGACAGACTGACAGACTGACAGACTGACAGACTGACAG
>CAJVCO010000300.1:0-28462 GCA_910595825.1 Philhelius pedissequus
TTCGTTGTTCTTTGACCGATTTCGAATGAATTAAGATATTATGAGCTGACAGAAAGAAAAAAAGGGTATCAAAGCACGGAACAGCGAAAAATGTTTACTTTGTTGTTATTTGATGAAATTCCATGTTAATTTCGTTGTTCTTTGAACGATTTCGAATGAATTAAGATATTTCGTAGCTGACAAGAAAGAAAAAAAGGTTATCAAAGCACGGAACAGCGAAAAATGTCTACTTTGTTGTTATTTGATGAAATTCCATGTTAATTTCGTTGTTCTTTGAACGAATTTGAATGAATTAAGATATTTTGAAGCTGAGACAGAAAGAAAAAAGGTTATCAAAACACGGAACAGCGAAAAATGTCTACTTTGTTGTTATTTGATGAAATTCCATGTTAATTTCGTTGTTCTTTGAACGATTTCGAATGAATTAAGATATTTTGTAGCTGACAAGAAAGAAAAAAAGGTTATCAAAACACGGAACGGCGAAAAATGTGTACTGTGTTGTTGTTTGATGAAGTTCCTTGTAAATTTCGTTGTTCTTTGACCGATTTCGAATGAATTAAGATTTTTTGTAGCTGACAGAAAGAAAAAAAGGTTATCAAAGCACGGAACAGCGAAAAATGTCTACTTTGTTGTTATTTATTTATTTTTTTTTATTTATTTATTTATTTTTATTAGTTCATTGTATGCTTACACAGTAAGAATTCACTTCTTTTAAGATAGTGTTAAGCTAAAAGTATACAAAGATAAACTATAACAATAATAAACAATCTTTAAGTATTAATTAAATTTAAGTTTAGGCAATAAAAAAAATAAAAAGAAAAAATAGTTATAAATACAATAAATACAATATGTCTCTGTTGACAAAAGAAAAATTAAATCAAAGAACAGTTAGGGAGGAAAAGAAAAAAAAAAGAAAAGATTTATTTAATCATGAAAGTGGATTTTTAGCGCTCGACGAAACTCTGCTTCACCTCTTATACTTCTTAGGTGCCGTGGTAATGAATTCCACAGGCGGATGGCGTTGACGAAAAACTGTCTCTCCGAAGTAAGACATGAGTGACGCGGAATAATTAGTTGTTGTGATCTGTTAGAGGAACAAAACTGAATCCTATTGTATAAACTGCATGGCTGTTTGCTTTGGATCACTTTGAACAGTAGTATAATAGTACGGAAGCGCATAAGGTTATCGAGAGAGATATTAAAGATTTGTATTGAAAACCTTGATATGTGGTCAGATCTTCGCAAGCCAAAGACATATCGTGCAGTGTTATTAAAAGCGACATTAAGCTTTCTCTTGCTTACTGAGTCGCAATGACAAAAAACTTCACAACCATATGTGAGTATAGGTGTTACTAGTGTTTTGGCTAAGAGCAATCGAGTATTGAAAGGGGTATAATGCTGGGAGCACCAAAGCATATGGAGTACTCCATAATTTTTTAATTTTGGTGGGGGCAAAACCCCCATTTATTCGGCTTAATACAAGCTAATTCTTAATCTAACTTAAAAACTAAGAACTTATGCTAAGGTTAGTGAGGAGGAAGACGGTTCAGAAGCCGGAGTTTTAAGGAAGGTTAAAGTCGAAGAAACTTATGTTTGAATTAACAGCCTGTAGCATGCGAGAGAAAGGTTCGTTGGAGCCGTAAGATGTTCGGTGGGGGGGTATATAAAAGAGACGAGGGTGACGTGTATTACTGGGATTAGTATTAAAAGAGATGGAGTTGTAGAGCGACATGCAGTCAACGGAACCGGAGAGTAATCGATGAATGAAGAGAATGTCTGCTATCTCTCTTCGTTCTTCCAACGAATTCAGGTTGATTAGTTTAAGTCGATCTAGATAGGGAGGCAGAATCAGAGGATTGTTCCATGATAGACCTCGAAGAGCAAAGCGTAGGAATCGACGCTGGATGCTTTCGATTCTGGAGATATGAGTAAGTTGGTAAGGGGACCAAACTTGAGAGGCGTATTCTAGCAGTGGACGAACAAATGATATGTATAAGGACCGGGTTACATAGGGGTTGGAGAATTCTTTGGACCATCTTTTGACGAAGCCGAGTACTGAGTTTGCTTTGAGAATGATATCGTCTATGTGAGTGAGAAAATTAAGCTCTGGGTCACATAAAATGCCAAGGTCACGAATATTATCAACGGTGGGTATAGGTTGATTATGGAGCAGGTAGAGACGGGGAGGAGATTTGTTACGTTTGCGTGAAAAAGTAATTGATTGGCATTTGACGACGTTAAGCTGCAAGCAATTTTTTAGACACCAAACTGAAAAACTGTCTAGATCCTTTTGAATAAGGGAAGAGTCATGTGTTGAGGAAATGGTCTTGAAAAACTTGGTATCATCGGCGTACAGAGAGACAGAAGAATGTTTGATGACCCTATCAATATCATTAATAGCAAGAATAAACAAAAGTGGGCCGAGGTGGCTGCCTTGGGGGACACCGGAGGTAGCTACGAAAGGGCAAGAAGTGGCAGATCTAAATCGAACGCTGTAATGACGGTTTTCAAGGTAAGAAGAAATCCACTGTAACAAAGAGGGTTCAAAGCCGAGAGTGGACAATTTGAAAAGAATAAGCTTATGGGAAATTTTGTCGAAGGCCTTGCTGAAATCGGTTGAGATAACATCGACTTCGTAGCCTTTTTCTAAGGCTGAAAGGGTGAAGGATACAAATTCAACAAGGTTAGTGGTTGTAGACCGCCATTTGAGAAAGCCATGCTGTGAGGAGGAGATGAGTGATTTGCAGTGGAAACTTAAGGTTTCATACAAAATACTTTCAAAGATTTTGGGTAAGTGTGAAAGCTTGGCGATGGGACGATAATTGTTAACATCGCTCTTCGGACCCTTTTTGTGAATGGGGGTTATGAAAGATGATTTCCATATGTCAGGAAACTCTCCTTTACTAAGGGAAAGGCTGAACATTTTTGAGAGAGGGAGAGAAAGGATGGAAGAGCATTTTTTTAGAAGTATGGCAGGGAGACCATCTGGACCAGGGTTGAATTCATCGTTAAGTTGATTCAATTTATATTCGATAAGATGGGGATCAATGGAACGAGGGAGAAGCGGTCCAAGAGAAAAACTTTATAAATAATTGAAATAGGCTGAATCAGGAACAAAGCAGTCATCGGCAAAAGATTGTTTGAAGAATGTGGCAAAAAGGTTGGCGATAGTGTTAGGATCGTTTGAAGTTTCGTTATTGAAAGAGAGAGAGGTTGGGTAGCCATCGGATTTTCTTTTGTAGTTAACAAACTGAAAAAATGACTTAGGGTCTATGATAAGGTTGGATTGCGTTTCCATTAGATACCGCTGGTAAAGGGAGTTGTATAGCTCGGTAAAATGGAGATAAGAACCAAGATAGTTAGAGTAGTCAGTAGGAGAACGAGAGCGGATGTAACTTTCCCACAAATTATTTCTTTTATTTCGCAGAGAACGAAGTTTGCGATTGTACCAGGGTGGGGAAGTAGACGAGGTTTTATGCCGGGAAAAAGGAACATAAAGAGAAATAGAGTTAAATATTTCTCTGTAGAATAAGGTTAAGGCATCATTAACGGTTAAGTTTTCAAAATTGAAGGAGACTTTGTTGAGGTATTCATTTATTAGGCGATAGTTTGCTTTATGGAAGTCGTAAGAAAACAGATCCGTAGGAGGGGTGGACTGTAATGGAGAATCGTGAAAGAATGAGATAAGAAGGGGAGGGTGGAAGTTATCGATGGTTGATAGAAAAAGGGGACCAGGTGATACAGATGCGTTAATAGGGTCTGTTGTGAAAATAAGGTCAAGTTGCCTACCCATGAAATTTGAAATGCCACTAACTTGGCAGAGGCTTGAATCAGCAAGGCTATCTAAGAAAAGACATTCTTTGGCAGATGTGGGATTGGAAGCAAAATAACACGAAAGATCATCTGATGGAGACCATTTTAAATTAGGAAGGTTGAAGTCACCGAAAAGAATGATCTCAACATGGGGGCACTCAAATCGGTGATGTGATCAATCATTTTAATTACAAGTTCATAGGATTCGATAGTTTGTGAAGGTAAGATATAGCAACAGACAACGTAAAGTGACTTTCGGGGTAGTGAAATCTTAATTGACACAAAATCAAGGATAGGGGAAGAAGATATGGCAATAAGGGAAGAGTCAATAGTATTTTTTACAGCAAGAAGGACAACACGGTTAGGGTAAACATTGGTGGGTCGGTTAAGATCGTCATCGCGATAAACGTTAAAGGTAGAAGGGAACAATTCCTGATTTTTGATGCTGGGGATAAGGTTCGTCTCAGTCAGTGCGTATAAATCGAAGGGTAAGGCATGAGTTTGTTGCAAAACTGACTGAGTTTTGGAACGAAGGCCTCTTACATTTTGATAGTAGAAAGAAAAAGGGAGATTTTTGGAAAAAGGAGAAGCGGAGGTTGGGAAAATATTAGAAGCGAAAAAACTTATCTTGGTCAGCTCTGCTACGTTGAAGGTGCGAGATCCGCTTTGAGTGAATATATTGCCCCAAGGCCTCAAGATCATTCGCCACTTTTTGGGGAGATAAATTAGGAAAATCATGATATTTCATGAATAGGTTCTTAAGACTGTTGACATCGGTGGAGAGACCTTCCTGTTGAATCGAGACCATTACACTTGTTTTCGTTTTCCCTTCAAAGCAGACGGAGTCAGGTTTATTGTGCAGATATGCCAAAAACAGACGAATGTTTTCGTAGGTTTTTTTATCTCTAAGCTTAGAGAGAGCATAGCGACATTCAGTGGATTCACTAGATTGTTGGGTGCATTTAACTGTAGGGGGAAGAAGCGGGTCAATAAGGGAAGATGAAGGTGACATTGCCGTTGGGAAAGTTGTAAAAGACTGAGTGGTGATTAAGGGAGGAGTAATTGATGTCGGTGGAGAGGTAGAGTAGACTGAAGAGTTAGAGACGGGGAATGATGGGTTTGGTGTAGAAGAGGATGTGTGGTTAGGTGTTTTACAGAGGTGAGAAGATGGTGAGGGGTTAAGAATATGAGAACTGCGGAAATTCGAATATTTGGCTCCAGAACTGAGGTTGAAGTTTGAATTAGAATTTGCTGGGGGTAAGATATGAGTTGAGGGAGTTAGGTTAAAGGAAACCCTTTGACCTTTAGGTTTAGATGGATTACCGGAAAGAGATGAGTTCTGAAATAGGGATCGAGACAAGTTAGGTATGATGCCCATATTGAAGGACCAATTATTGGAGTTTTGTTTTTTTCTGGGTGTCAACGGCTGCTGTGGCTGACGAAAACGATTTTGGCGTTGCTTTGGAATAGAGGTGGGGTCTGGTATGGATAGGTTAGATGAAACATGTTTATTAGAAAAATGAGTACGCTCGCGGGAACCTGATGGTTTGTTGTGATTAGAGGGAATATTATTTATAGAACTAGGATTTTTATGTTTAAAAAGTTGAAAGGCTGGTCTTCCATTTGGATTTCATCATGTTCTCTATGCGAAGCGATCCACTAGGGTGGTGAAATATCCAGGCGTACTTTGAAGAAAACTGGATTTTATAACATCTGGACGACATCCGATGACATTCAGAGACAGCGATGGAGAATCGACGCTTAAAGTAAGACTTGACCCATGTTACATTGGCAAAGTGGGGAGTGTTTTTCAGGCAAAAGTAGCTATTATTGGCGGATTCCAGTTTGCTTAATCGATTATTCCATTCAGAAAGGTTCGAGGAGACGCCAAATTTTTGTATAGTGGGTGAGGACGGACGTGTAGAAGTGACATCAGTGACTATTGATGTGACGGGTGATAACTCACGAACAGGAGGAGATGTTACATCAGCAGTTTGTGATATTGAAGGAGTCACAGCATTGATTTCAGCGTTCTGGATTTCCTTAAAGATAGATAGACTGTTGTGCACCATTACTGGTTGTGATGCGGGGTATCTGGGTTCATCTAAAATATCCTGCAAGAGCATCCGTAATTCCCTCGAATGGTTGTTCAAGCAACCCATGTCCCGATGTATCTCCATCGTCCGTTGACTATTGCTTTTAACGTCATACCCAATAGAAATCACCTCTGCAGAGACTCTAGACATCAAAGTTGTGACACTATGAAGTTCATCATAAATACCGTTGAGCAAGGTTAGATCCGGTGTGTGAAGGGGGGACACTGTTTTAGAAGAGGTACTTTGCATGGAAACCTCAATATCGGATCGCAGGGAATCGAATTTGGAAGATAGATTATTGTTAATTTCAGTTATCGCGTCATTAAAGGAATCTGGCTGCTTTTCAATGCTCAAAAGCTTGGAAAAGGATTGAGAGGAGTTATGTTGCCATTGTTGATAGAGTTCTTCAACACTTTTAATAATAATATCAAAGCTTTTGGAAATGTGTTCGATCTTTTTGATGCAAGCTTCATTATCATTAGATGAAGAGTCACTAAGGCATTTGATGGCAAGCATGATACGGGAAAGAGAGATGCCTTTACATTCGTCACAGAAGAACAAAAATTTTTTTTTGAAATCATTCTTGGAAATGAATGATCTCTTTCCAAGGCCAACACAAGGGGGGTGAAATACATTACCACAAATGCCACTACAACTTATCCATTCAGCATTGGAGTCGGTGTTGGCACAAATTGGATTTCCGCACTTGGATGACATAGTTATTTTATTTTTTTTTTTTTTTTTTTTTTTTTTTTTTACAGGGTAGCTGCAGTGACGACAGTAGGAAGTTCACTTAAGTGGGACAGTATGTAGTCAGTGAGAGGTGAATCACACGCGATTACAAATATGATATATGGGTCGGTATGAAAATGTAAAATGATTACACACACGTTAGTTGATTATTGTTTTATTTGAATTAATTTAAACGGGGCAACAAAAAGAAAGACAAAATTTCCAAATATTGTTACGGAGCGAAAAGAAAATGCGACTGCACTTGAAGGTAGCGAAAACTTCACTAAGCTTTACCAACGGCGGCGTTGATATGCATATCCCAAGATAATGTACTATTAAATAACATTCCGAGATTTCGGGCCGAAGAAACATAGGCAATTGGCGAATTATTGATGTACAGACTGGGAAAGTAATCGATTTTCAGCGATTTCCTACTAATAATGATGCATTTTGATTTTGCAGGATTTAAGAACAAACCATTATAAGTTGACCAACGCGATATTTCTTCAAGGTCTTTATTGATTGTGTAAACACAGCCTTCGATAAGCCCAAGCGGGCAGCTTTTGTAAAGCTGTACATCGTCAGCATACATTTGGATAGAACATCCTCTGATCTTATTAGGGAGTTCATTAATATATAGGGAAAATAGAAGTGGGCCTAGTATCGAACCCTGAGGGACTCCTCTAGTAGTCGGAAGGAAATTCGACATTTTATTGTCATGTGAAACTGCTTGTTGTCTATCCCGAAGATAGGATGACATCAAGCGCACTGCCGACGAAGAGAAACCATAATCTGCAAAGAGCTTGTGACAGAGATTGAAGTGATCCACGGTGTCAAATGCTTTCGAAAAATCGAGAAGTACAAGGAAAGGTACATGATCATCATCCAAAGCAAGTCTGATATCTTCGACAACGTTTAAAATGGCGGCAGCGAAGCTATGTTTTTGGCGAAAACCTGACTGGTGCTCATTAATTTGCTTTTGCACAACTCGCTCAAAAACTTTTGACAAAAAAGGAAGAATGGAAATAGGTCTGTATTCATTACCATTTTTCGGGATAGGCAACACCTTAGCTGATTTCCATTGGGATGGAAATAAACCAGTCATTAAAATCGTGTTAAAGGAATGAGTGATAAAGGGTAAGATAACAGGTAAAATTGACTTTAAGAAAATTGGATGGATATTATCAGTACCAACAGCATTGGATTTAACAGATAATATACATTCAACAATATCATTACTTTCAACACGTTGAAAATCAAACAACTCATGCGATTGACGAGCATTAGGAAGAAGATCAGTGCAAACTGTGCGAGGGACGGATAAAGGTAGAAATGGTAATGTAACGAATTCTTGGTTCAAGTCATCTACATTAATATATGTATCAATATGTTGAGACTGTTTTCCTAAGCCCATATCCTTTATATTTTTCCATAACTGACGACTATTCATGGTATGAGATAACTTGCTCCAATATAGTTGGATTTTGCTTTGCCTTATTTTACAAACTACTCGATTACGCAACATCCGATACGTTTGATGGTCATTATCTAGTCTGTAACGTTTCCATTTGTTGTATGCCTGGTCCCGTTGTGAAATAAGACAACGGATTTCATTCGAAAATCAACGACGCTCACCCGGTTTTATAATTCTAGTTCGTAGAGGAATATAACTGTTAAACAAATTGACGATATTATTACTAAGGAATTCAATTTGGTCGTCAGGTGATTCTAAAAAGTACACTTGTTGCCATTGAACTCCGCGGGTAGCATGTTCAAGACCCGCATAATCGACATTTTTAAAATCTCTATATGTATAAGAGGTTTCTACTCCTTTGACAATGAACCTGAAAGATAGGAAGATAAGATCATGTTTAGAGAAAGCCGGTGCTGATAACTGATCATATAGCTGAACGTCGCTTAAATCACTGACAAAGAAAGCGTCTAAAAGAGTGGCCGAGTTTCTAGAAAAGTGTGTAGCACTAGTCGTGTTTACCGGAAACAAATTGTAGGTTCTCATACCATCAATGACAGATGTCTGATCGAGAAGGTTGGAGTTAAAATCCCTACAAATGATGACCTTGGAACATCCAAGAGTGATGGTTGCGAGGAGGCTTAGCAATGGATTAATATCAATGTTATTATTAGGTCTATAAACAGCACCTAATAGAAGTTTACTACCTCCTTCATTTAAAATATTTAAAAATAAGTAATTTATCTCACTATTCACTTCTGACTTACAAATAATTTTGCAAATAATACCATTGCGTACATATACCGCGACTCCACCACCTCTTCTACCACATCTATCCGCTCGGAAAAGCTTATAATTACGCAAACGATACATAGAATCACTGTTTTTGCTAGAAAACCAAGTTTCTGGAACACAAATTATATCTACCCATTTTTCCTCGAAAACATCCCTAAACTCATCGAATTTACAGTAGAGGCTCTGGGCGTTGATGTGACAAATCTGTAAACCTGTCTTCTGCTTACTTAAAATCTTAATTACTTTGTTGTTATTTGATGAAATTCCATGTTAATTTCGTTGTTCGGCTTTCAAAACACGGAACGACGAAAAATGTGTACTTTTTGTTATTTGATGAAGTTCCATGTAAATTTCGTTGTTCTTTGACCGATTTCGAATGAATTAAGATATTATTAGCTGACAGAAAGAAAAAAAGGTTATCAAAGCACGGAACGGCGAAAAATATGTATTTTGTTGTTGTTTGATGAAGTTCCATGTAAATTTCGTTGTTCTTTGACCGACTTCGAATGAATTAAGATATTATGAGCTGACAGAAAGAAAAAAAGGTTATCAAAGCACGGAACAGCGAAAAATGTTTACTTTGTTGTTATTAGATGAAATTCCATGTTAATTTCGTTGTTATTTGAACAATTTCGAATGAATTAAGATATCTTGTAGCTGACAAGAAACAAAAAAATGTGTACTGTGTTGTTGTTTGATGAAGTTCCTTGTAAATTTCGTTGTTCTTTGACAGCGAAAAATGTCTACTTTGTTATTATTTGATGAAATTGCATGTTAATTTCGTTGTTCTTTGAACGTTTTCGAATGAATTAATATATTTTGTAGCTGACAAGAAAGCAAAAAAGGTTATCAAAACACGGAACGTCGAAAAATGTGTACTGTGTTGTTGCTTGATGAAGTTCCTTGTAAATTTCGTTGTTCTTTGACCGATTTCGAATGAATTAAGATATTTTGTAGCTGACAGAAAGAAAAAAAGGTTATCAAAGCACGGAACAGCGAAAAATGTCTACTTTGTTGTTATTTGATGAAATTCCATGTTAATTTCGTTGTTCAGCTATCAAAACACGGAACGACGAAAAACGCGTACTTTTTGTTATTTGATGAAGTTCCATGTAAATTTCGTTGTTCTTTGACCGATTTCGAATGAATTAAGATATTATGAGCTGACAGAAAGAAAAAAAGGTTATCAAAGCACGGAATGGCGAAAAATGTGTACTTTGTTGTTGTTGGATGAAGTTCCATGTAAATTTCGTTGTTCTTTGACCGATTTCGAATGAATTAAGATATTTTGTAGCTGAAAGAAAGAAAAAAAGCTTATCAAAGCACGGAACAGCGAAAAATGTCTACTTTGTTGTTATTTGATGAAATTCCATGTTAATTTCGTTGTTCGGCTATCAAAACACGGAACGACGAAAAATGTGTACTTTTTGTTATTTGATGAAGTTCCATGTAAATTTCGTTGTTCTTTGACCGATTTCGAATGAATTAAGATATTATGAGCTGACAAAGAAAAAAAGGTTATCAAAGCACGGAACGGCGAAAAATGTGTACTTTGTTGTTGTTTGATGAAGTTCCATGTAAATTTCGTTGTTCTTTGACCGATTTCGAATGAATTAAGATATTATGAGCTGACAGAAAGAAAAAAAGGTTATCAAAGCACGGAACAGCGAAAAATGTTTACTTTGTTGTTATTTGATGAAATTCCATGTTAATTTCGTTGTTCTTTGAACGATTTCGAATGAATTAAGATATTTTGTAGCTGACAAGAAAGAAAAAAAGGTTATCAAAGCACGGAACAGCGAAAAATGTTTACTTTGTTGTTATTTGATGAAATTCCATGTTAATTTCGTTGTTCTTTGAACGAATTTGAATGAATTAAGATATTTTGAAGCTGACACAGAAAGAAAAAAGGTTATCAAAACACGGAACAGCGAAAAATGTCTACTTTGTTGTTATTTGATGAAATTCCATGTTAATTTCGTTGTTCTTTGAACGATTTCAAATGAATTAAGATATTTTGTAGCTGACAAGAAAGAAAAAAAGGTTATCAAAAGACGGAACGGCGAAAAATGTGTACTGTGTTGTTGTTTGATGAAGTTCCTTGTAAATTTCGTTGTTCTTTGACCGATTTCGAATGAATTAAGATATTTTGTAGCTGACAGAAAGAAAAAAAGGTTATCAGAGCACGGAACAGCGAAAAATGTCTACTTTGTTGTTATTTCATGAAATTCCATGTTAATTTCGTTGTTCGGCTATCAAAACACGGAACGACGAAAAATGTGTACTTTTTGTTATTTGATGAAGTTCCATGTAAATTTCATTGTTCTTTGACCGATTTCGAATGAATTCAGACATTATGAGCTGACAGAAAGAAAAAAAGGTTATCAAAGCACGGAACGGCGAAAAATGTGTACTTTGTTGTTGTTTGATGAAGTTCCATGTAAATTTCGTTGTTCTTTGACCGATTTCGAATGAATTAAGATATTATGAGCTGACAGAAAGAAAAAAAGGTTATCAAAGCACGGAACAGCGAAAAATGTTTACTTTGTTGTTATTTGATGAAATTCAATGTTAATTTCGTTGTTCTTTGAACGATTTCAAATGAATTAAGATATTTTGTAGCTGACAAGAAAGAAAAAAAGGTTATCAAAAGACGGAACGGCGAAAAATGTGTACTGTGTTGTTATTTGATGAAGTTCCTTGTAAATTTCGTTGTTCTTTGACCGATTTCGAATGAATTAAGATATTTTGTAGCTGACAGAAAGAAAAAAAGGTTATCAAAGCACGGAACAGCGAAAAATGTCTTAATTCATTCGAATTCGTTCAAAGAACAACGAAATTAACATGGAATTTCATCAAATAACAACAAAGTAGACATTTTTCGCTGTTCCGTGCTTTGATAACCTTTTTTCTTTCTGTCAGCTCATAATATCTTAATTCATTCGAAATCGGTGAAAGAACAACGAAATTTACATGGAACTTCATCAAACAACAACAAAGTACACATTTTTCGTCGTTCCGTGCTTTGATAACCTTTTTTTCTTTCTGTCAGCTCATAATACATTAATTCATTCGAAATCGGTCAAAGAACAACGAAATTTACATGGAACTTCATCAAATAACAAAAAGTACACATTGTTCGTCGTTCCGTGTTTTGATAGCCGAACAAGGAAATTAACATGGAATTTCATCAAATAACAACAAAGTAGACATTTTTCGTTGTTCCGTGCTTTGATAACCTTTTTTTCTTTCTGTCAGCTCATAATATCTTAATTCATTCGAAATCGGTCAAAGACGCTGTTCCTTGTTTTGATAACCATTTTTCTTTCTGTGTCAGCCTCCAAATATCTTAATTCATTCGAATTCGTTCAAAGAACAACGAAATTAACATGGAATTTCATCAAATAACAACAAAGTAGACATTTTTCGCTGTTCCGTGCTTTGATAACCTTTTTTTCTTTCTGTCAGCTCATAGTATCTTAATTCATTCGAAATCGGTCAAAGACGCTGTTCCGTGTTTTGATAACCTTTTTTCTTTCTGTGTCAGCTTCAAAATATCTTAATTCATTCGAATTCGTTCAAAGAACAACGAAATTAACATGGAATTTCATCAAATAACAACAAAGTAGACATTTTTCGCTGTTCCGTGCTTTGATAACCTTTTTTTCTTTCTGTCAGCTCATAATATCTTAATTCATTCGAAATCGGTCAAAGAACAACGAAATTTACATGGAACTTCATCAAACAACAACAAAGTACACATTTTTCGCCGTTCCGTGCTTTGATAACCTTTTTTTCTTTCTGTCAGCTCATAATATCTTAATTCATTCGAAATCGGTCAAAGAACAACGAAATTTACATGGAACTTCATCAAATAACAAAAAGTACACATTTTTCGTCGTTCCGTGTTTTGATAGCCGAACAACGAAATTAACATGGAATTTCATCAAATAACAACAAAGTAGATATTTTTCGCTGTTACGTGCTTTGATAACCTTCTTTTCTTTCTGTCAGCTACAAAATATCTTAATTCATTCGAAATCGGTCAAAGAACAACGAAATTTACAAGGAACTTCATCAAACAACAACAAAGTACACATTTTTCGCCGTTCCGTGCTTTGATAACCTTTTTTTCTTTCTGTCAGCTCATAATATCTTAATTCACACGAAATCGGTCAAAGAACAACGAAATTTACATGGAACTTCATCAAATAACAAAAAGTACACATTTTTCGTCGTTCCGTGTTTTGATAGCCGAACAACGAAATTAACATGGAATTTCATCAAATAACAACAAAGTAGACATTTTTCGCTGTTCCGTGCTTTGATAACCTTTTTTTCTTTCTGTCAGCTACAAATTATCTTAATTCATTCGAAATCGGTCAAAGAACAACGAAATTTACATGAAACTTCATCAAACAACAACAAAGTACACATTTTTCGCCGTTCCGTGTTTTGATAACCTTTTTTTCTTTCTGTGTCAGCTACAAAATATCTTAATTCATTCGAAATCGTTCAAAGAACAACGAAATTAACATGGAATTTCATCAAACAACAACAAAGTAGACATTTTTCGCTGTTCCTTGTTTTGATAACCTTTTTTCTTTCTGTGTCAGCTTACAAATATCTTAATTCATTCGAATTCGTTCAAAGAACAACGAAATTAACATGGAATTTCATCAAATAACAACAAAGTAGACATTTTTCGCTGTTCCGTGCTTTGATAACCTTTTTTTCTTTCTGTCAGCTCATAATATCTTAATTCATTCGAAATCGGTCAAAGACGCTGTTCCGTGTTTTGATAACCTTTTTTCTTTCCGTGTCAGCTTCAAAATATCTTAATTCATTCGAATTCGTTCAAAGAACAACGAAATTAACATGGAATTTCATCAAATAACAACAAAGTAGACATTTTTGGCTGTTCCGTGCTTTGATAACCTTTTTTTCTTTCTGTCAGCTCATAATATCTTAATTCATTCGAAATTGGTCAAAGAACAACGAAATTTACACGGAACTTCATCAAATAACAAAAAGTACACATTTTTCGTCGGTCCGTGTTTTGATAGCCGAACAACGAAATTAACATGGAATTTCATCAAATAACAACAAAGTAGACATTTTTCGCTGTTCCGTGCTTTGATAACCTTTTTTTCTTTCTGTCAGCTACAAAGAATCTTAATTTTTTCGAAATCGGTCAAAGTACAACGAAATTTACAAGGAACTTCATCAAACAACAACACAGTACACATTTTTCGCCGTTCTGTGTTTTGATAACCTTTTTTTCTTTCTTGTCAGCTACAAAATATCTTAATTCATTCGAAATCATTCAAAGAACAACGAAATTAACATGGAATTTCATCAAATAACAACAAAGTAGACATTTTTCACTGTTCCGTGTTTTGATAACCTTTTTTCTTTCTGTGTCAGCTTAAAAATATCTTAATTCATTCAAATTCTTTCAAAGAACAACGAAATCAACATCGAATTTCATCAAACAACAACAAAGTACACATTTTTCGACGTTCCGTGTTTTGATAACCTTTTTTTCTTTCTGTCAGCTACAAAATATCTTAATTCATTCGACATCGGTCAAAGAACAACGAAATTTACATGAAACTTCATCAAACAACAACAAAGTACACATTTTTCGACGTTCCGTGCTTTGATAACCTTTTTTTCTTTCTGTCAGCTCATAGTATCTTAATTCATTCGAAATCGGTCAAAGACGCTGTTCCGTGTTTTGATAACCTTTTTTCTTTCTGTGTCAGCTTCAAAATATCTTAATTCATTCGAATTCGTTCAAAGAACAACGAAATTAACATGGAATTTCATCAAATAACAACAAAGTAGACATTTTTCGCTGTTCCGTGCTTTGATAACCTTTTTTTCTTTCTGTCAGCTCATAATATCTTAATTCATTCGAAATCGGTGAAAGAACAACGAAATTTACATGGAACTTCATCAAACAACAACAAAGTACACATTTTTCGCCGTTCCGTGCTTTGATAACCTTTTTTTCTTTCTGTCAGCTCATAATATCTTAATTCATTCGAAATCGGTCAAAGAACAACGAAATTTACATGGAACTTCATCAAATAACAAAAAGTACACATTTTTCGTCGTTCCGTGTTTTGATAGCCGAACAACGAAATTAACATGGAATTTCATCAAATAACAACAAAGTAGATATTTTTCGCTGTTCCGTGCTTTGATAACCTTCTTTTCTTTCTGTCAGCTACAAAATATCTTAATTCATTCGAAATCGGTCAAAGAACAACGAAATTTACAAGGAACTTCATCAAACAGCAACAAAGTACACATTTTTCGCCGTTCCGTGCTTTGATAACCTTTTTTTCTTTCTGTCAGCTCATAATATCTTAATTCACACGAAATCGGTCAAAGAACAACGAAATTTACATGGAACTTCATCAAATAACAAAAAGTACACATTTTTCGTCGTTCCGTGTTTTGATAGCCGAACAACGAAATTAACATGGAATTTCATCAAATAACAACAAAGTAGACATTTTTCGCTGTTCCGTGCTTTGATAACCTTTTTTTCTTTCTGTCAGCTACAAAATATCTTAATTCATTCGAAATCGGTCAAAGAACAACGAAATTTACATGGAACTTCATCAAACAACAACAAAGTACACATTTTTCGCCGTTCCGTGTTTTGATAACCTTTTTTTCTTTCTGTGTCAGCTACAAAATATCTTAATTCATTCGAAATCGTTCAAAGAACAACGAAATTAACATGGAATTTCATCAAACAACAACAAAGTAGACATTTTTCGCTGTTCCTTGTTTTGATAACCTTTTTTCTTTCTGTGTCAGCTTACAAATATCTTAATTCATTCGAATTCGTTCAAAGAACAACGAAATTAACATGGATTTTCATCAAATAACAACAAAGTAGACATTTTTCGCTGTTCCGTGCTGTGATAACCTTTTTTTCTTTCTGTCAGCTCATTATATCTTAATTCATTCGAAATCGGTCAAAGACGCTGTTCCGTGTTTTGATAACCTTTTTTCTTTCCGTGTCAGCTTCAAAATATCTTAATTCATTCGAATTCGTTCAAAGAACAACGAAATTAACATGGAATTTCATCAAATAACAACAAAGTAGACATTTTTGGCTTTTCCGTGCTTTGATAATCTTTTTTTCTTTCTGTCAGCTCATAATATCTTAATTCATTCGAAATCGGTCAAAGAACAACGAAATTTACACGGAACTTCATCAAATAACAAAAAGTACACATTTTTCGTCGGTCCGTGTTTTGATAGCCGAACAACGAAATTAACATGGAATTTCATCAAATAACAACAAAGTAGACATTTTTCGCTGTTCCGTGCTTTGATAACCTTTTTTTCTTTCTGTCAGCTACAAAGAATCTTAATTCTTTCGAAATCGGTCAAAGTACAACGAAATTTACAAGGAACTTCATCAAACAACAACACAGTACACATTTTTCGCCGTTCCGTGTTTTGATAACCTTTTTTTCTTTCTTGTCAGCTACAAAATATCTTAATTCATTCGAAATCATTCAAAGAACAACGAAATTAACATGGAATTTCATCAAATAACAACAAAGTAGACATTTTTCACTGTTCCGTGTTTTGATAACCTTTTTTCTTTCTGTGTCAGCTTAAAAATATCTTAATTCATTCAAATTCTTTCAAAGAACAACGAAATCAACATCGAATTTCATCAAATAACAACAAAGTAGACATTTTTCGCTGTTCCGTGCTTTGATAACCTTTTTTTCTTTCTGTCAGCTCATAATATCTTAATTCATTCGAAATCGGTGAAAGAACAACGAAATTTACATGGAACTTCATCAAACAACAACAAAGTACACATTTTTCGCCGTTCCGTGCTTTGATAACCTTTTTTTCTTTCTGTCAGCTCATAATATCTTAATTCATTCGAAATCGGTCAAAGAACAACGAAATTTACATGGAACTTCATCAAATAACAAAAAGTACACATTTTTCGTCGTTCCGTGTTTTGATAGCCGAACAACGAAATTAACATGGAATTTCATCAAATAACAACAAAGTAGATATTTTTCGCTGTTACGTGCTTTGATAACCTTCTTTTCTTTCTGTCAGCTACAAAATATCTTAATTCATTCGAAATCGGTCAAAGAACAACGAAATTTACAAGGAACTTCATCAAACAGCAACAAAGTACACATTTTTCGCCGTTCCGTGCTTTGATAACCTTTTTTTCTTTCTGTCAGCTCATAATATCTTAATTCACACGAAATCGGTCAAAGAACAACGAAATTTACATGGAACTTCATCAAATAACAAAAAGTACACATTTTTCGTCGTTCCGTGTTTTGATAGCCGAACAACGAAATTAACATGGAATTTCATCAAATAACAACAAAGTAGACATTTTTCGCTGTTCCGTGCTTTGATAACCTTTTTTTCTTTCTGTCAGCTACAAAATATCTTAATTCATTCGAAATCGGTCAAAGAACAACGAAATTTACATGAAACTTCATCAAACAACAACAAAGTACACATTTTTCGCCGTTCCGTGTTTTGATAACCTTTTTTTCTTTCTGTGTCAGCTACAAAATATCTTAATTCATTCGAAATCGTTCAAAGAACAACGAAATTAACATGGAATTTCATCAAACAACAACAAAGTAGACATTTTTCGCTGTTCCTTGTTTTGATAACCTTTTTTCTTTCTGTGTCAGCTTACAAATATCTTAATTCATTCGAATTCGTTCAAAGAACAACGAAATTAACATGGATTTTCATCAAATAACAACAAAGTAGACATTTTTCGCTGTTCCGTGCTTTGATAACCTTTTTTTCTTTCTGTCAGCTCATTATATCTTAATTCATTCGAAATCGGTCAAAGACGCTGTTCCGTGTTTTGATAACCTTTTTTCTTTCCGTGTCAGCTTCAAAATATCTTAATTCATTCGAATTCGTTCAAAGAACAACGAAATTAACATGGAATTTCATCAAATAACAACAAAGTAGACATTTTTGGCTTTTCCGTGCTTTGATAATCTTTTTTTCTTTCTGTCAGCTCATAATATCTTAATTCATTCGAAATCGGTCAAAGAACAACGAAATTTACACGGAACTTCATCAAATAACAAAAAGTACACATTTTTCGTCGGTCCGTGTTTTGATAGCCGAACAACGAAATTAACATGGAATTTCATCAAATAACAACAAAGTAGACATTTTTCGCTGTTCCGTGCTTTGATAACCTTTTTTTCTTTCTGTCAGCTACAAAGAATCTTAATTCTTTCGAAATCGGTCAAAGTACAACGAAATTTACAAGGAACTTCACCAAACAACAACACAGTACACATTTTTCGCCGTTCCGTGTTTTGATAACCTTTTTTTCTTTCTTGTCAGCTACAAAATATCTTAATTCATTCGAAATCATTCAAAGAACAACGAAATTAACATGGAATTTCATCAAATAACAACAAAGTAGACATTTTTCACTGTTCCGTGTTTTGATAACCTTTTTTCTTTCTGTGTCAGCTTAAAAATATCTTAATTCATTCAAATTCTTTCAAAGAACAACGAAATCAACATCGAATTTCATCAAATAACAACAAAGTAGACATTTTTCGCTGTTCCGTGCTTTGATAACCTTTTTTTCTTTCTGTCAGCTACAAAATATCTTAATTCATTCGACATCGGTCAAAGAACAACGAAATTTACATGAAACTTCATCAAACAACAACAAAGTACACATTTTTCGACGTTCCGTGTTTTGATAACCTTTTTTTCTTTCTGTGTCAGCTACAAAATATCTGAATTCATTCGAAATCGTTCAAAGAACAACGAAATTAACATGGAATTTTATCAAATAACAACAAAGTAGACATTTTTCGCTGTTCCTTGTTTTGATAACCATTTTTCTTTCTGTGTCAGCTTCCAAATATCTTAATTCATTCGAATTCGTTCAAAGAACAACGAAATTGACATGGAATTTCATCAAATAACAACAAAGTAGACATTTTTCGCTCTTCCGTGCTTTGATAACCTTTTTTTCTTTCTGTCAGCTCATAATATCTTAATTCATTCGAAATCGGTCAAAGACGCTGTTCCGTGTTTTGATAACCTTTTTCCTTTCTGTGTCAGCTTCAAAATATCTTAATTCATTCGAATTCGTTCAAAGAACAACGAAATTAACATGGAATTTCATCAAATAACAACAAAGTAGACATTTTTCGCCGTTCCGTGCTTTGATAACCTTTTTTTCTTTCTGTCAGCTCATAATATATTAATTCATTCGAAATCGGTCAAAGAACAACGAAATTTACATGGAACTTCATCAAATAACAAAAAGTACACATTTTTCGTCGTTCCGTGTTTTGATAGCCGAACAACGAAATTAACATGGAATTTCATCAAATAACAACAAAGTAGACATTTTTCGTTGTTCCGTGCTTTGATAACCTTTTTTTCTTTCTGTCAGCTCATAATATCTTAATTCATTCGAAATCGGTCAAAGACGCTGTTCCTTGTTTTGATAACCATTTTTCTTTCTGTGTCAGCCTCCAAATATCTTAATTCATTCGAATTCGTTCAAAGAACAACGAAATTAACATGGAATTTCATCAAATAACAACAAAGTAGACATTTTTCGCTGTTCCGTGCTTTGATAACCTTTTTTTCTTTCTGTCAGCTCATAATATCTTAATTCATTCGAAATCGGTGAAAGAACAACGAAATTTACATGGAACATCATCAAACAACAACAAAGTACACATTTTTCGCCGTTCCGTGCTTTGATAACCTTTTTTTCTTTCTGTCAGCTCATAATATCTTAATTCATTCGAAATCGGTCAAAGAACAACGAAATTTACATGGAACTTTATCAAATAACAAAAAGTACACATTTTTCGTCGTTCCGTGTTTTGATAGCCGAACAACGAAATTAACATGGAATTTCATCAAATAACAACAAAGTAGATATTTTTCGCTGTTCCGTGCTTTGATAACCTTTTTTTCTTTCTGTCAGCTACAAAATATCTTAATTCATTCGAAATCGGTCAAAGAACAACGAAATTTACAAGGAACTTCATCAAACAACAACAAAGTACACATTTTTCGCCGTTCCGTGCTTTGATAACCTTTTTTTCTTTCTGTCAGCTCATAATATCTTAATTCATTCGAAATCGGTCAAAGAACAACGAAATTTACATGGAACTTCATCAAATAACAAAAAGTACACATTTTTCGTCGTTCCGTGTTTTGATAGCCGAACAACGAAATTAACATGGAATTTCATCAAATAACAACAAAGTAGACATTTTTCGCTGTTCCGTGCTTTGATAACCTTTTTTTCTTTCTGTCAGCTACAAAATATCTTAATTCATTCGAAATCGGTCAAAGAACAACGAAATTTACATGGAACTTCATCAAACAACAACAAAGTACACATTTTTCGCCGTTCCGTGTTTTGATAACCTTTTTTTCTTTCTGTGTCAGCTACAAAATATCTTAATTCATTCGAAATCGTTCAAAGAACAACGAAATTAACATGGAATTTCATCAAACAACAACAAAGTAGACATTTTTCGCTGTTCCTTGTTTTGATAACCTTTTTTCTTCCTGTGTCAGCTTCCAAATATCTTAATTCATTCGAAATCGTTCAAAGAACAACGAAATTAACATGGAATTTCATCAAATAACAACAAAGTAGACATTTTTCGCTGTTCCGTGCTTTGATAACCTTTTTTTCTTTCTGTCAGCTCATAATATCTTAATTCATTCGAAATCGGTCAAAGACGCTGTTCCGTGTTTTGATAACCTTTTTTCTTTCCGTGTCAGCTTCAAAATATCTTAATTCATTCGAATTCGTTCAAAGAACAACGAAATTAACATGGAATTTCATCAAATAACAACAAAGTAGACATTTTTGGCTGTTCCGTGCTTTGATAACCTTTTTTTCTTTCTGTCAGCTCATAATATCTTAATTCATTCGAAATCGGTCAAAGAACAACGAAATTTACACGGAACTTCATCAAATAACAAAAAGTACACATTTTTCGTCGTTCCGTGTTTTGATAGCCGAACAACGAAATTAACATGGAATTTCATCAAATAACAACAAAGTAGACATTTTTCGCTGTTCCGTGCTTTGATAACCTTTTTTTCTTTCTGTCAGCTACAAAGAATCTTAATTCTTTCGAAATCGGTCAAAGTACAACGAAATTTACAAGGAACTTCATCAAACAACAACACAGTACACATTTTTCGCCGTTCCGTGTTTTGATAACCTTTTTTTCTTTCTTGTCAGCTACAAAATATCTTAATTCATTCGAAATCGTTCAAAGAACAACGAAATTAACATGGAATTTCATCAAATAACAACAAAGTAGACATTTTTCGCTGTTCCGTGTTTTGATAACCTTTTTTCTTTCTGTGTCAGCTTCAAAATATCTTAATTCATTCAAATTCTTTCAAAGAACAACGAAATCAACATCGAATTTCATCAAATAACAACAAAGTAGACATTTTTCGCTGTTCCGTGCTTTGATAACCTTTTTTTCTTTCTGTCAGCTACAAAATATCTTAATTCATTCGACATCGGTCAAAGAACAACGAAATTTACATGAAACTTCATCAAACAACAACAAAGTACACATTTTTCGACGTTCCGTGTTTTGATAACCTTTTTTTCTTTCTGTGTCAGCTACAAAATATCTTAATTCATTCGAAATCGTTCAAAGAACAACGAAAATAACATGGAATTTCATCAAATAACAACAAAGTAGACATTTTTCGCTGTTCCTTGTTTTGATAACCATTTTTCTTTCTGTGTCGGCTTCCAAATATCTTAATTCATTCGAAATCGTTCAAAGAACAACGAAAATAACATGGAATTTCATCAAATAACAACAAAGTAGACATTTTTCGCCGTTCCGTGCTTTGATAACCTTTTTTTCTTTCTGTCAGCTCATAATATATTAATTCATTCGAAATCGGTCAAAGAACAACGAAATTTACATGGAACTTCATCAAATAACAAAAAGTACACATTTTTCGTCGTTCCGTGTTTTGATAGCCGAACAACGAAATTAACATGGAATTTCATCAAATAACAACAAAGTAGACATTTTTCGTTGTTCCGTGCTTTGATAACCTTTTTTTCTTTCTGTCAGCTCATAATATCTTAATTCATTCGAAATCGGTCAAAGACGCTGTTCCTTGTTTTGATAACCATTTTTCTTTCTGTGTCAGCCTCCAAATATCTTAATTCATTCGAATTCGTTCAAAGAACAACGAAATTAACATGGAATTTCATCAAATAACAACAAAGTAGACAAGAAGTTTTTTTTTTTTTTTTTTTTAATAATACAAATTCTATATACTACTGAAATACATCAGCCAAGTAGAAGACTTAGCACTATAATATTTGGACTTGTTTAATAATTGATTCAAAATAGCTTTTAACGGCCTTTAGTCCAACAAAAATTGGCGTTTCGTCCCGGTGATCTCACATGGACTCATCAGTTGACTAGTGAGGACCTTTGTCAATACGCAATTTTTGCCAAGTTCAGTTCATCTAACATAGATTTCGTGAAGAACATCTAGTGTGAACTATATCCAACAAGACTAGAATTCCTAATCATTAAATTGGAAATTTTTGTTTTTGCCCATGGCCTGGCATTATTTATATAAGAAGTTTTTTTTTTTTTTTTTTTTCAAGTGAGGACCTTTGTCAATACGCAATTTTTGCCAAGTTCAGTTCATCTAACATAGATTTTCGCCATGGGCAAAAACAAAAATTTCCAATTTAATGATTAGGAATTCTAGTCTTGTTGGATATAGTTCACACTAGATGTTCTTCACGAAATCTATGTTAGATGAACTGAACTTGGCAAAAATTGCGTATTGACAAAGGTCCTCACTAGTCAACTGATGAGTCCATGTGAGATCACCGGGACGAAACGCCAATTTTTGTTGGACTAAAGGCCGTTAAAAGCTATTTTGAATCAATTATTAAACAAGTCCAAATATTATAGTGCTAAGTCTTCTACTTGGCTGATGTATTTCAGTAGTATATAGAATTTGTATTATTAAAAAAAAAAAAAAAAAAAAAACTTCTTATATAAATAATGCCAGGCCATGGGCAAAAACAAAAATTTCCAATTTAATGATTAGGAATTCTAGTCTTGTTGGATATAGTTCACACTTGATGTTCTTCACGAAATCTATGTTAGATGAACTGAACTTGGCAAAAATTGCGTATTGACAAAGGTCCTCACTAGTCAACTGATGAGTCCATGTGAGATCACCGGGACGAAACGCCAATTTTTGTTGGACTAAAGGCCGTTAAAAGCTATTTTGAATCAATTATTAAACAAGTCCAAATATTATAGTGCTAAGTCTTCTACTTGGCTGATGTATTTCAGTAGTATATAGAATTTGTATTATTAAAAAAAAAAAAAAAAAAAAAAACTTCTTATATAAATAATGCCAGGCCATGGGCAAAAACAAAAATTTCCAATTTAATGATTAGGAATTCTAGTCTTGTTGGATATAGTTCACACTAGATGTTCTTCACGAAATCTATGTTAGATGAACTGAACTTGGCAAAAATTGCGTATTGACAAAGGTCCTCACTAGTCAACTGATGAGTCCATGTGAGATCACCGGGACGAAACGCCAATATTTGTTGGACTAAAGGCCGTTAAAAGCTATTTTGAATCAATTATTAAACAAGTCCAAATATTATAGTGCTAAGTCTTCTACTTGGCTGATGTATTTCAGTAGTATATAGAATTTGTATTATTAAAAAAAAAAAAAAAAAAAAAAACTTCTTATATAAATAATGCCAGGCCATGGGCAAAAACAAAAATTTCCAATTTAATGATTAGGAATTCTAGTCTTGTTGGATATAGTTCACACTAGATGTTCTTCACGAAATCTATGTTAGATGAACTGAACTTGGCAAAAATTGCGTATTGACAAAGGTCCTCACTAGTCAACTGATGAGTCCATGTGAGATCACCGGGACGAAACGCCAATTTTTGTTGGACTAAAGGCCGTTAAAAGCTATTTTGAATCAAATATTAAACAAGTCCAAATATTATAGTGCTAAGTCTTCTACTTGGCTGATGTATTTCAGTAGTATATAGAATTTGTATTATTAAAAAAAAAAAAAAAAAAAAACTTCTTATATAAATAATGCCAGGCCATGGGCAAAAACAAAAATTTCCAATTTAATGATTAGGAATTCTAGTCTTGTTGGATATAGTTCACACTAGATGTTCTTCACGAAATCTATGTTAGATGAACTGAACTTGGCAAAAATTGCGTATTGACAAAGGTCCTCACTAGTCAACTGATGAGTCCATGTGAGATCACCGGGACGAAACGCCAATTTTTGTTGGACTAAAGGCCGTTAAAAGCTATTTTGAAACAAAGTAGACATTTTTCGCTGTTCCGTGCTTTGATAACCTTTTTTTCTTTCTGTCAGCTCATAATATCTTAATTCATTCGAAATCGGTGAAAGAACAACGAAATTTACATGGAACATCATCAAACAACAACAAAGTACACATTTTTCGCCGTTCCGTGCTTTGATAACCTTTTTTTCTTTCTGTCAGCTCATAATATCTTAATTCATTCGAAATCGGTCAAAGAACAACGAAATTTACATGGAACTTTATCAAATAACAAAAAGTACACATTTTTCGTCGTTCCGTGTTTTGATAGCCGAACAACGAAAATAACATGGAATTTCATCAAATAACAACAAAGTAGATATTTTTCGCTGTTCCGTGCTTTGATAACCTTTTTTTCTTTCTGTCAGCTACAAAATATCTTAATTCATTCGAAATCGGTCAAAGAACAACGAAATTTACAAGGAACTTCATCAAACAACAACAAAGTACACATTTTTCGCCGTTCCGTGCTTTGATAACCTTTTTTTCTTTCTGTCAGCTCATAATATCTTAATTCATTCGAAATCGGTCAAAGAACAACGAAATTTACATGGAACTTCATCAAATAACAAAAAGTACACATTTTTCGTCGTTCCGTGTTTTGATAGCCGAACAACGAAATTAACATGGAATTTCATCAAATAACAACAAAGTAGACATTTTTCGCTGTTCCGTGCTTTGATAACCTTTTTTTCTTTCTGTCAGCTACAAAATATCTTAATTCATTCGAAATCGGTCAAAGAACAACGAAATTTACATGAAACATCATCAAACAACAACAAAGTACACATTTTTCGCCGTTCCGTGTTTTGATAACCTTTTTTTCTTTCGGTGTCAGCTACAAAATATCTTAATTCATTCGAAATCGTTCAAAGAACAACGAAATTAACATGGAATTTCATCAAACAACAACAAAGTAGACATTTTTCGCTGTTCCTTGTTTTGATAACCTTTTTTCTTCCTGTGTCAGCTTACAAATATCTTAATTCATTCGAATTCGTTCAAAGAACAACGAAATTAACATGGATTTTCATCAAATAACAACAAAGTAGACATTTTTCGCTGTTCCGTGCTTTGATAACCTTTTTTTCTTTCTGTCAGCTCATAATATCTTAATTCATTCGAAATCGGTCAAAGACGCTGTTCCGTGTTTTGATAACCTTTTTTCTTTCCGTGTCAGCTTCAAAATATCTTAATTCATTCGAATTCGTTCAAAGAACAACGAAATTAACATGGAATTTCATCAAATAACAACAAAGTAGACATTTTTGGCTTTTCCGTGCTTTGATAACCTTTTTTTCTTTCTGTCAGCTCATAATATCTTAATTCATTCGAAATCGGTCAAAGAACAACGAAATTTACACGGAACTTCATCAAATAACAAAAAGTACACATTTTTCGTCGTTCCGTGTTTTGATAGCCGAACAACGAAATTAACATGGAATTTCATCAAATAACAACAAAGTAGACATTTTTCGCTGTTCCGTGCTTTGATAACCTTTTTTTCTTTCTGTCAGCTACAAAGAATCTTAATTCTTTCGAAATCGGTCAAAGTACAACGAAATTTACAAGGAACTTCATCAAACAACAACACAGTACACATTTTTCGCCGTTCCGTGTTTTGATAACCTTTTTTTCTTTCTTGTCAGCTACAAAATATTTTAATTCATTCGAAATCGTTCAAAGAACAACGAAATTAACATGGAATTTCATCAAATAACAACAAAGTAGACATTTTTCGCTGTTCCGTGTTTTGATAACCTTTTTTCTTTCTGTGTCAGCTTCAAAATATCTTAATTCATTTAAATTCTTTCAAAGAACAACGAAATCAACATCGAATTTCATCAAATAACAACAAAGTAGACATTTTTCGCTGTTCCGTGCTTTGATAACCTTTTTTTCTTTCTGTCAGCTACAAAATATCTTAATTCATTCGACATCGGTCAAAGAACAACGAAATTTACATGAAACTTCATCAAACAACAACAAAGTACACATTTTTCGACGTTCCGTGTTTTGATAACCTTTTTTTCTTTCTGTGTCAGCTACAAAATATCTTAATTCATTCGAAATCGTTCAAAGAACAACGAAAATAACATGGAATTTCATCAAATAACAACAAAGTAGACATTTTTCGCTGTTCCTTGTTTTGATAACCATTTTTCTTTCTGTGTCGGCTTCCAAATATCTTAATTCATTCGAATTCGTTCAAAGAACAACGAAATTGACATGGAATTTCATCAAATAACAACAAAGTAGACATTCTTCGCTCTTCCGTGCTTTGATAACCTTTTTTCTTTCTGTCAGCTCACAATATCTTAATTCATTCGAAATCGGTCAAAGACGCTGTTCCGTGTTTTGATAACCTTTTTTCTTTCTGTGTCAGCTTCAAAATATCTTAATTCATTCGAATTCGTTCAAAGAACAACGAAATTTACATGGAACTTCATCAAACAACAACAAAGTACACATTTTTCGCCGTTCCGTGCTTTGATAACCTTTTTTTCCTTTCTGTCAGCTCATAATACCTTAATTCATTCGAAATCGGTCAAAGAACAACGAAATTTACATGGAACTTCATCAAATAACAAAAAGTACACATTTTTCGTATTTCCGTGTTTTGATAGCCGAACAACGAAATTAACATGGAATTTCATCAAATAACAACAAAGTAGACATTTTTCGCTGTTCCGTGCTTTGATAACCTTTTTTTGTTTCTGTCATCTACAAAATATCTTAATTCATTCGAAATCGGTCAAAGAACAACGAAATTTACAAGGAACTTCATCAAACAACAACACAGTACACATTTTTCGCCGTTCCGTGTTTTGATAACCTTTTTTTCTTTCTTGTCAGCTACAAAATATCTTAATTCATTCGAAATCGTTCAAAGAACAACGAAATTAACATGGAATTTCATCAAATAACAACAAGGTAGACATTTTTCGCTGTTCCGTGTTTTGATAACCTTTTTTCTTTCTGTGTCAGCTACAAAATATCTTAATTCATTCGAAATCGTTCAAAGAACAACGAAATTAACATGGAATTTCATCAAATAACAACAAAGTAGACATTTTTCGCTGTTCCTTGTTTTGATAACCTTTTTTCTTTCAAATTCGTTCAAAGAACAACGAAATCAACATGGAATTTCATCAAATAACAACAAAGTAGACATTTTTCGCTGTTCCGTGCTTTGATAACCTTTTTTTCTTTCTGTCAGCTACAAAATATCTTAATTCATTCCACATCGGTCAAAGAGCAACGAAATTTACATGAAACTTCATCAAACAACAACAAAGTACACATTTTTCGCCGTTCCGTGTTTTGATAACCTTTTTTTCTTTCTGTGTCAGCTACAAAATATCTTAATTCATTCGAAATCGTTCAAAGAACAACGAAATTAACATGGAATTTCATCAAATAAGAACAAAGTAGACATTTTTCGCTGTTCCTTGTTTTGATAACCTTTTTTCTTTCTGTGTCAGCTTCCAAATATCTTAATTCATTCGAATTCGTTCAAAGAACAACGAAATTAACATGGAATTTCATCAAATAACAACAAAGTAGACATTTTTCGCTGTTCCGTGCTTTGATAACCTTTTTTTCTTTCTGTCAGCTCATAATATCTTAATTCATTCGAAATCGGTCAAAGACGCTGTTCCGTGTTTTGATAACCTTTTTTCTTTCTGTGTCAGCTTCAAAATATCTTAATTCATTCGAATTCGTTTAAAGAACAACGAAATTAACACGGAATTTCATCAAATAACAACAAAGTAGACATTTTTGGCTTTTCCGTGCTTTGATAACCTTTTTTTCTTTCTGTCAGCTCATAATATCTTAATTCATTCGAAATCGGTCAAAGAACAACGAAATTTACATGGAACTTTATCAAATAACAAAAAGTACACATTTTTCGTCGTTCCGTGTTTTGATAGCCGAACAACGAAATTAACATGGAATTTCATCAAATAACAACAAAGTAGACATTTTTCGCTGTTCCGTGCTTTGATAACCCTTTTTTCTTTCTGTCAGCTACAAAGTATCTTAATTCTTTCGAAATCGGTCAAAGTACAACGAAATTTACAAGGAACTTCATCAAACAA